>JBAMBL010000359.1:0-133746 GCA_037043405.1 Drosophila subquinaria | reverse complement strand
CAGAAGTAGGATGCGGATGCCCCGTCTGTCTGCCTCATTTGTCATTCGTTCAACAAACTTGATTAACTGTTTATTGATTTGTCATTTATCTACACACACACACGCACGCAGACACAAACACTCACACACATATACATAAGCAAAACACGTGTAATTTGCAAAATGCTTAACTTATTATTTTCTTTATTTGTATTGATTTTTACCCGCAGAAGGCGAAAAGGAGCATGGGGAAATAACTGCACATTGCAGCTGACTGCGACGTCGCGACACTGGCATAAAACCATTCTCGAATTTCATAATCAAATGAAATGCTTAAATCACCCACCCACGAGATTTGCACGCATTAAAAATACTTGTTTGTTGTGGTAGCACGTGTAAATTCATGGACGATGCATGTACAATACAAAAAAAAACAAAAACTCCCATGATTCAATGCATTTGACTGTTTGTTGTTGTTTTGTTGGTTATGTTACGCGTTTCTTTTTAAAACTTAAAACAAAAGTATTGCCGTTGAATGTGTGCATGGAGAAATGGCAACACAATGAGACTTGTACAGATAGACACTTGAACACCAAACAAAAAGATACACTTACAAGATAAAGAAATCAACGAAAATAACAACATTTAACAATTTTGAAAAGCGCACTCACATCTCTTCCAGACAACTTTAGTCGCGGTAACAGCGCGAACTTGAAGTTTGCTCGCTTCATTGACTTACAATTTCAAACTGAAGCAGCAACAACAACGATGAAAAGCGTAGACGACAACGACGGCGGCTTTTTCCACCCCATTTTGAGCACAAGGGACAACAACAAAAACAGCATGCAAAATCGAAAAGGCGCTTTTGCCGGCGATGTTGAATGACAGAAAGCACGGTGGTCTATCGATGACTGTGGTATCGATACTTTTATTTTAGAGGTGAATTTTTGTTGTAAAAATTATAAAAACAAATACAAATTATAATATCCTGTATGACCTATAATACTCTTAGCTCTTAAATCCAAAAAAAATTTGTGAATATAATAAGTTCTGTTGCGGTTTGTTGTGAATTAATACATATGTATTCATTTTGCCAGAGTGCGATACCAGTTAGCATTTGAAATCACAGTTGTTGCGCCGAATTTCTGGCATCCTTCTTTTAAATATATCGATAATCGGTGTTTTTTAATCGATGTTCAATAGATCCTCACATAGCAGTCAGCTTTGTCTTCGTTGTGGTCTATTCAAAATGAATTTAGACTAGGTTTGTGCAAGCTCGCGATTAACTCGGAATACTGCAGAGTATTAACTTAATATTGTAAAGTGCCGGGCAAGGGATAACAGCAAAAAACACTCGTTTGTATCGTTTTTTAATATTTTCTTCGTTTTTTAAATATCTGTGCACACATGTACATACACTTCGCTCAATTTCTTTACGTGTGTGTTGCCTCAAGCCCCCGCTGCATTTGATTTAAGGTGGCAAGTGAAAATTGATATTTTGTGTTTTCCAACAATTTCGAGTGATTAAACAATTTAATTCTGATCATTCAATGTAAGTATGTAAATAATGTAGCTCATAAATCTAAGTTTTTATTGTGCAATTTTTTTATTTTACGTTTTTATCTAATTGTAAAATGGATTAATAGGAAATACATGCACACATTAATATGTACACATACATACATATTTATTTGCATATGTATGTATGTAGATATGCATGTCAAGACAGCTTGGTCTGTTTTCACATTAAAAAGTCGCGACGCAGATTTGTATGTATGTATGTATGTATGACGTATGTATACACACGAAGACGAGGTACGCATTCGAAAAAAGTAACGGTGCAATTCTAGCGTTCGTTGCACTAGCAGCATTTGCCCTTGTGCGAATGAGTAGATATAATAGAGGTTATAACTGCGCAAAGTGAACGACCAACAATTTAAAGATGGCGGCATTGATCAACTTAAGAGGCAAAGAATGCCAGACAGAAAGGAAAAGAAAATTAGAGATGAGCGCGTGTTGGGATTATCTAATACGAATTTTTATATGTTGTGTGTAGATGTAAAATATGTATGTATTTAAGAAAATTTGATCAAAACAAAAGGTTTAACCTTAACTATATTGAAAATAGTACACTTTTGCGAAATGTAATAGAATCTACCTGCACTTTATAATAATAGTATAGTTTAACTGTTTAAATATATTATTTGGCTGTCTTTCGAAACGCATAGCATATTCCTAACATTCCCAAAAGCGGCATTACTATGATGATGAGGCGCCCAATTACCTCTGGCAGCCGACAAGCTCCAGATCCCTTTGACCAATATCTGGAGAGCCGCAGCATGTACCGCAAGCATACGGCCAGGGATGCATCATGCCTGTTTCGCGTTATAGCGGAGCAAATGTACGATACCCAGATGCTGCACTACGAGGTGCGCTTGGAGTGTGTACGCTTTATGACGCGGAAGCGTCGCATATTTGAGAAGGTGCGTATAACTGAACTTAGTGCATATGTGTTTGGAATAGGGAAATATCCTTTATGATCTTAAGTACACTCGCCAGAAAAATTATGCGTACAAGCTCAATGCGAATCTTTGTTTGTCAAAAAATAGTACTTGTATATATTATATTGTCTTAATTTTTTTCTTGTTTTTTATCAATATCACATTAAGTTTTCATTTTATTATGAATTATGTTTATGTTTTTAAAATTAAAAAACTATCAGTTCAACGGATTTTGGCATACTTGTATGCGTACAAACTGAAATATGAACAAAAAAGGGACTTATTCATAAACAAACTTGTGTTTATTATATTGCACTATTATTTTTTTTAATGAATAACACGTTTTTCATTAATAATTCTAGTAAGTTTTCGTTTATAATGAATTATATTTATTTTTAAAAAATTAAAAAACTAAAAGCTCAACTGATTTTGGCCCAGAAAAAGTATGCGTACAAACTAAAAAATTGACCCCATGAATAGGCAATGAAAAAACATAACAGCAATGCATTTAAAACAAATAAGTAGATACATATATTTCAGATATATCAATAAGGAACTTCATTAAAGGCACTTAAAATATTAAAAAAAACTCTTCTAATTATCTGAATATTAACAAAAATACCCTAAAAAATACATCAGAAAAGTATGTATGCAAAACCAATTCAATCCTTTAAACATTATTATAGTTCCTAATATTTGGTGGGGTGTCCCTTTTGCTTTAAAACTACTTGGAGTCTGGATCTCATTGAGCATACAAGGCTCATGGTTACACTAGGGGGCATATTCTCCCACTCCTCCAAGAGCGCTTTCTTTAAGTCATCTTTATTATTAACCTTTCGTTTTCTGACAATACGGTCAAGGTGATCCCACAAATGCTCGATTGGGTTTAAGTCAGGTAACTGAGGTGGTGTCTTGAGCTGCTTTTCACCTTATAAAGAAGCCACTCTTTTAATATACACACAGTATGCTTGGGGTCGTTATTTTGTTGGAAGAAGAACGAGTCTCCAGGGCCAAGTTTCTCTGCCCTTTGGCGTAAATTGTTCTTCAAAATGTTCAAGTATCCATACCTGTCCATTATCCCACCGATAAATACCAGCTTGCCGACTCAAGATTTTAACGCGATTAAAAGTTAAATTGCTCATTGACTATTATAGTTTTTCGTGGCTTTAAGCTAAGAATACAGTATCTAAAATGATTTTTATTTTGTCTTGAAAGCTAAATCGCGTAGAAATGTTAAATAACAATCTAAGTTGATACTGTTTTCTAAACAACTAATGATTATGTAAACTTCAACTTTACATTACAGTTTGCAGAGAGAAACGCTTTTTATACCCGTTACTTATAAAAATAAGTAAAAGGGGATATTGTATTCGTTGCAATGTATGTAACAGGGAGAAGGAAGCATCTCCGACCCTATAAAGTATATATATTCTTGATCAGCATCTACAGCCGAGTCGATATAGCCATGTCCGTCTGTCCGTCCGTCCGTCCGTCTGTCCGTCCGTGTGAGCGCCTAGATCTCAGAGACTATAAGAGCTAGAGCAACCAAATTTGGCACACAGATTTCTATAAACCCCACGCATATCAAGTTTGTTTCAAAATTTTGCCACGCCCCTTTCCGCCTTCGCAAATTGCGAAAAACCACCACACGCATAGTTTTCAAGATATTAAGATTTTTTAACTCATTACCGTTAGCTACTATTATTACCTATCATCTTATTAAATCATAACAAGATCGGACAAATAGAAAGGTGGTAACGGTTGATTAAAGCCTTTAAGCAATATAAGTGCCTAAAAGCATGCAATAAAAAATTTAAAATTTATTTAAGTAAGTAACGGGTATCCTTTAGTCGGGAGTTCGACTATAGCCTTTCCCACTTGTTTCTTTTTGAAACCACAAATCTGCTGCGATATTTTAAGTTTCTTGGAGCCGTTCCTCTCCAGCGAATTCTCTAAGTCGCTGCTGACTCAACCAAGGAGTGTGTCTCGATGTCTATACCTTACAGTTTTGGTATTATGCAATTGATATAATGTCAGGGACCTTAATCGTTATCGTTGAGTTTTTAAAAATTTAAAAATGATGTAGTAATTAGTAATGTAAGTGACTTTTATTTAGTTAATTTAATAATTATTTGAGAGTTTTTTTTTATTCGCTGAAATATAATTTTGATTTTTTGAAGTTAAACATATAAATCATTATTTGCAGGCCCTGATTAGTATTTAATATGTATGTACTTAACAAAGCTAGCTTAAAGAGTTATTTGATAGGATTTAACTGGGAAGATGTATTGATTAAAAGATACTCACCCTTATACCATATTCATTTGACAGCATGTGCGGGGCGATTTTGATGCGTATATGCTGGACATGGCTAAGCCCAAGACCTATGGAACAGTGCTCGAGTTGCGCGCCCTTTGCTACATGTACCGGTGAGTTGAACGCAATCCTGACCAGAGAAGCAATTTTAATTTCAATTTGATGATAATTGCAGCCGGAATGTTATATTGTTTGAGCCGTACAATTTGGGCACGTTGGTCACTTATGACAAACGGTTCAAGGACGACTTTTGGGTGTTCAACGCCAACGAGTATCACTTTGATTCCATCTACACTGTAGACTACATTGAAATGGCGGCAGTATGCCAGTGTAAGTATATTGTTGTTTATTTTTTATTGAAATCCACAAATCCATTTGACTGAACGAACTCACTTTAATTCATTGCAGCGATTTCCTTTAAGCTCCTCTACAAAATGCTCTTTAAATTACCCGACGTTAGCTATGCCGTTGAGACGATGTTGCATCCGCAGACTTTCAAGTGGAACAACTACGAGATGGAGATCGATGAAAAAGGCTACATAACTCGCCTGATCTGTTGTGATGGTCGCACCTTTCAGCTGGACTTGCCAGATGATACCAAGTGTATATTGGAGAATTACAAGATGTGCCAGTTTCATAACAATCCCAAGCCGCCAAAGCACAACATGGCACTCCAACATGCAGACATGGGCTCAGTTGCTCTATCAGCGATGTCAGACGCAACTACCAGGCGCTTTGATCTTGCTGAGATCGACAGCTTACTGCCCGGCGTAAGCACAGAAATGCTTTATATGTGTCCTCATCGTCTAAACTCTTGTGTGCGCCAATTACTGGACGAGGGTGAGCATATGTTAACACCAGGAACTAAAACCGAAACGAATATCGGTTTCAGTTACGGTTTCGGTTATGTTCGCATTTAGGTTTTCGGTTGTCGGTTACGCAAAATCTTTGAATAAAGGTTTCGGTTTCGGTGAATCGGTTTTTGTATGTTTCGGTTTTGAAATATCGGTATGATTTCGGTTCGGAAAAAAAAATTTCTTTGCAAAAATATAATATAATAATATTAATACAGTGAACCACTAATGTCTTCATACAGCATAAATTTGTCAAATTTGCGTATAATAAAGATGTTTTGATCCGGGTTTTTTATATTAATCTTTTATTCAATTAAATCCCGTTCTAATGATGCAACAATTTCTTTAACCCATTAAGTACCCGTCGGAATTTTTGAATTTTAAAAAAAGTCAATTTTTCAACTTTTTTTCTCGATTATTTCCAAAAAATACTTTGCAGAAAAATTCTTAAAACAATTCTAAAAGTGATTGAAAAAAAATGTTTTCTAAAATATTTTTGCTTTTTTTTTTCTTTTTTAATTTTTTTAAAACTGCTAAAAAGACACTTTTTGTGTGAAAAGTAGGAAAAATGGGTTAAAATCGTCATTTTTAGGATTTTCAAAAAATTATAAAAAATACTAGCAAAAGTATTTTTGAAAAATTTTTTTTTAGGTCACTCTTAGAATAGTTTTGAGAATTTTTCTGCAACAAAATAATTTTTATAAAAAATCGAGGAAAAAAGTTACAAAATTTACTTCTTTTAAAATTCCAAATTTTCGATGGGTACTTAATGGGTTAAAGAAATTTTTGCATCATAAGAACGGCATTTAATTAAATAAAAGATTAATATAAGAAACCCGCATCAAAACATCTTTATTATACGCAAATTTGACAAATTTATGCTGTACGAAGACATTTGTGGTTCACTGTATAATAATAATAATTAAGGCATTATTTTCTTAATGCTTCATTCACACATTTATTTCATATATTCTTTAGTTTCATGTAGTTTCGTTACATTCTAACAATTTTAATATTTTATATAACAAACTTATTTTATTTGCGCTAATTCAGTGCTTTGAAAATTCGATCATGAATATCAGAAATAAAAATTCAAAATTAAACAAAAGAATATTAAAATCAAAATTCTAAATGAAAAATAATTTTTTTTGGATGTTAGAAAAACCGAACCGAACGGTTATTTCGGGTTACAGAGTTTCGGTTTAAAGGTTTTAGTCAAATGAAAATTTTTTTTATATTTTGGTTACGGTTTCAGTTACAGCTTTTAATTTCAATTGGTTTTTACCGGTTAAAGGTTACGGTTTCGGCTAGGGTTTTAATCCCTGGTTAACACTCATGTCGGCTTTTATTTTCTTTTTTATAACCTTTGAGAGAGTATCTATCAAGTGCTTGATCAAGACGTCAAGCTTAGTCAATCTTACAATGTTCATCTGTTTCTCTCTGTCTGAGAAACTTTGATTATATGGATTAATATTATGCAATCTCACATATTATGCATTTTGTGTTGTCTTATGCCAAATATTGTTCCAATTGGACAAGTACATCATATAGGAATGTAATAGGAATGATCAGTCCAAATTTAAATGGAGTATCAAACCTTTGGCATTCCAATGACAACGTCTTTTATTGACTAACTATAATTCGAATCGTTTTTTTGTTTACTACGCAGGGATTACTCCTTTTCCGTATAAGGTGGCCAAGTCGCTGGATCCTCATATGTATCGAAATATTGAATTTGATAGCTGGAACGACATGCGCAAGGAGGCCAAGCGTTATAATATCTATGCCAATGATTACAATTTCAAGGTAGGCATTTTTCAGGCCAGCATGTAATCTGCGCATATCTGATATGGTATCATATCTCCATCAAAAAACGCATCCAATCCAAATTGATTCCACTTTCACAACTTAATTGTTAATCTATGTATTTCTCTCAATGTGTATGTACAAATCCTACCTCCTGCCCCTCATCTTTCAGGTGGGTGCCAAGTGCTACGTGGAACTACTGATTGACACTGACCCGCGAATGTACACGTGCCATATTCAAGAGATTGGTGCCGACAAAAGTCACTGTGTTGTCTATGTCGAGAAGTTTGCAAAGAATTGTTTGGTATGCTTCCAATCCCCCTCCTAACACACACAGCGTTATTTGCTTTATTTTAAAAGATTCAAATGCTCAGTATTGTAACCGTACCTGTTAAATAATGATGAGTAATCATAATCATTAGTAATTAGATTATTTTTGTTTAAATGTCGAACTTATGATTAACTTACGATTATTTTCGGTTTTGCACAATTATTCAATGATTACGATTACAAAAAATAAAAATTTTAAATTCTTACAATTATTCAAAAATAATCAGAAATACTCTGTTTGAGTATTCGGATTTTTTTTTAATTTTTCTGATATTTTGGCTACTTTAATTGTGAAAATTTAAAATAATTTTATTTTTACTAATTAGTCGTAAATAATCAGAAATAATTTCTAATTCTAATTGATTAGTAATTCTTATCGAAATTTAACAGGTGTGATTGTAAGCTAACAGCAATTATCCGTTGTGTTGCCTTTTTTCCCGTATATATTTCAGGTGCCCTTCGAGTCATTGCATCCGGTGCCACCCGATGAGTTCCGTCCTTGGGCGGTGCCGCACCGCTATCAGCACCAGATGCAGCGTCTTCACCTGGCCAGGTCTGGACACAAGTCCAAGGCGGCGCACAAGTGGAAGAAGAGCAAGGTCTTCGACATGGGCAACTATTTTGAGGCCAGCAAATGTGACGTAATGCAGTATCTGCAGATGGACTCCTGCTACAGTTTCCAGCAAATGCACAGCAGCTATCATGCTGAGCATCAGCAAATCCATGATCCAGTCCATGAGGGGGAGCATCGCCAGCAGCAGCAACAGCAGCATCAACATCAACGTTTTCAGCCACGCGCAAATTCGTCACGACTTCAGCAGCATCCACAGGAGGCGCCACAGTCAATGGCATCGGGTGGAACGTCTTCTGGATTACCAGCACATCCAGCACATGCTGGACAATTTCTTAACTATGTGCCAATGCCAGCACGACCAGCACCTGGTCAAGTGCCGCCGCCGCCGTGGCTCGGTTCACCATTGGCCATGCCAGAGGAGTTTCCAGCTGGGGTTTATCCGGGGCCACCAATACCATCAAATGGTTGCATGCTGATGCACTTTGGCGGCTTTGCGCCACCTCCGCCCGTTTCGCAGCTTCCGTCGCCACCGTTTGGGGCTTCCCCATTTATGTTTGGACCACAGCCGATGCCGGGCTCGTTAATGATGCCTCCGCTCGGTGGTCACCCCAACTGCAACAACAACAACAACAACAACAGCTGCTCGGACGATCAGTCTGAGGTGCGTCGATTGATGCAAGTCAATGGCGAGGAGTTGCCGCCTGACTTGGGCACTCTGCGCTATTTCTATAACATTGGAGTGGATACCCACATGCGTTTGCTTAATGGTAACAACCAAAACCACCACAACACGGACCAACAACCATTACAACAAGCACAACAACAACAACAGCAGCAGCTGCAACAAAAGCAACGCAATGATGAGACTGCTGCTCTGGTGGCAAACACCACACCACCGCCCTCTCCGATTGCCGTGACTGCTCCAGCTATTGCGGTAACTGTGAACACATCCTCATGCCCATCGAGCACTGAACCAGGTGTTGAGAAGGCTCCTCCTCGCGCTCCGCGCCCAAAGCGTGGCGTTTCAAACAAAGGTCGCCAAGCCAAGCGACCACAACAATTGTACGATCTTAACAAAGACAATCAACAACAACAACAACAACTATCGCATGTCATGATGTTGCCAACTCCAACGCCGTCGCCCAACACTAACGGCAATCAGTTTAACTTCTACCCCCCGGCGCAGACGCCACTTCTATCGCCACCATCAATGCCGATGCAGCCGCCACCGCTTTTCATTGCGGCTCACAAAGGTGGACAGGTACGAAAATAGATAGATAGATTGATAGATAGATAGATTGATAGATAGATAGATAGATGTGTAATTCTTTCTCTTTTTGCATTAATGATGAAATTCTTGATTTGATAATGATGAGTTGATAATATCTTAGTGTCTGTCTGCTTCCTTGCAAACTAGTTTCTGAAATTTTGAACTAAAACATTTATTTGATGGACATTTGCAGAGCCAAAATCAGTTAATGCTCTAGTTTGAAAACTGGTCAAATTAAAATTTTTGTTTACTGAACCCGAGAAGAGAATGTTGTGCTAATTATATACAGTTATGGAAATAATAATAGAAACTACAGTTATTTTGACATTACAATCAAACATGAAGATCAAATTCTGTTGTTTTGGCATCAATGGAAAGGTAATTTCAATCCCGTTTGAATGATACACAACTTTACTTAACCCATTAAATAACCATCAAATATTTCGAATTTTTGTAAAAGTCTACTTTTGAAACTTTTTTTCTCGGGCTTAATCAAAAAATGTTTTGATGCAAAAAGTTTCTCAAAACATAACTAATAGTGACTGCAAAAAACAATTTCAAAAGTCTCTTCGCAAATAAATAAACACATTTCCGCTTTAGAGTCGTACGAATGTCGCGTTTGCGATCGAAAGGATCTGTAAAAAAATTATTAATTATATTAATAAAAAATAGGAATCATAAAAATGTGTCAGAGTTAAAAATCTAGTTTAAAATAGAAATGTCAAGTAATTTATAAGCAAAGTGCATAAACATTTCTATTACAAATTCATTCAATCATTTGTTTTCTTTACCTATGTCTTTATAGATGCCCTATGCTTGGCACATGCCGCCACCATCGGGTGCAGCAAATATGGTTGGAATGCCATTCGAAATGGGGAATCATAACATGGATCCCAATGGAGTAGTTGCCAATGTCCAGCAACAACCGCCGCAGTCTACGCCAGCCGCCTATAAACCTCCGCGTCATTAAAACGCCGGCTTGTAAATGCAACATAACATGTTGCATACACAGGAACAATATTGATTCACAATCATGGACTTAACTTAACTACAAATTCCTTAACGACTTTTTAAAATTGCTCACAAATTATTCACCGTTTTAGATTTTTTTATTACATAAGTATATATGTATATGATGTATACATTTGTACATTATATATTTTAATAACACTTTCTAAACGATTTCCCGAATCATACATAAAACTTATAAACACTACAACAACAAAAAAAAATCTAACCATTTTTGCACTATTCAACACAAAAAAAAATACAACAATTTTAAATGTGTCATCTATGCAATTTTTTTCCATTTTATTAGCCTAAACACGTTATTAACAAGCAAAAAATATAACTATTAACACATCACACATATACATACAACATATTTATACATTTTTAAAGTTATTTGAGCATAAAGCTGCTGGCATTTATTTTATTATTAATCAATAACAAATTTTGATGTTCATTTTCAAATGTAAAAAAAAAAAAACAAAGAGAACAATAACATAAAATTAAACTAACAGCTAATAAAGAGTAAGATAACAAATAAATAAAAAACAGCGCAAGACACACAAAAAGTAACGGAAATGTTAATTATTGAAGAGATTTCGTTCGTACGTGGTATTTTGATAGCTGAGCAGCTATTTTCTTAATATTTAATATACAAATTTGAACTTAGTATTAGAGCTGTGAGGTATTAACAAAGACAATTCACTTACTCACTTATTTAAATAACCTTGCCGTTGGTCTTGAAACTTTAAAATGCCGATCCCATAAACATAAAATTTTGTTGATAATTACGAAAAAAGAAGCGAGCAACAGCTTAATCTTTTTGTAAATTTGAGACAAAAGTGTGCCGAGTAATTGATTTAACAGACTTAGCTTTTAAGCAAAATAATAAATTCTCAGATTTTATTTTGCCAACTAAATTACTGTTTTTAGTATGCATAGTTGCTTATGATCCTAAGAAAAAGCTAAAAAATTTAGAGAAATCCATTGAGTTTTCCCAATTTTTGTTAAAAAAAAAACAAATATGTGAGTTTTTTGTTTTGTCAGTACAATTACTTAACTGACTGTGTGTGTGCAGGCCCCGTTATGCTGGCTGCTAAGATCTTCCCCTTAATGGTCAAAAGAAGTTGCTGCACGAAGGATGGCAACGAAGTGTCGGCGTGTCGCTGGTCACGCTTTGGAGTTGGCTAAATTGAAATGCATGTTGGCGAAACTATCACTAATAAATATTCAACACTCACCGGCACAGTGGAAGAGCAGTGATCGAGGAGCAGCAGCAGCCACAGAGCCACCATCGATAGCATCAGTCCATCCAGCGGGAAAAGTCGCATCTCAAACGCGCGCGTTTTTGCTTTTTGTGACTCCGCGCGACTTTTCACGCGCTGAACTTGTAACAGTTTTCGTATTTTTCGTTGTTTGTCGTTTTTGTTATGGGATTTTGAGTACGCGGTGTTTTTTTTTCCACTCGATTACTTTTGCTTACAAACTGAAAACGTTTCACAAAAGTGTCGCATTTTTATGCTGAATTCTCAATTCGACAAATGGGCGGCACGAGGCGACCTACATCTTAAAGTTGCTGTCGGTGTCGGAGTTGGAGCTCAAGTCAGAATCCAATTCGATTGTTGTCAATTGCATTCATTAGCTTTTTAAAGGCGTGGAAATTTGAAAGATCTCCCACATTAGAGGGACACCACATTGAGACTTGAAAAAATAATTGTAAAGATGTTTCATCGGTTTCGCTCATAATTGTAGCACGCATCAAACTAATCACATAATATATATACACATTTAAATATATGGTATTCAAGATCCCAGTCGGTTATGATTATATATAAGTTCATACTATGACAAGATACCTAACATGAAACATCTGATTACTTTATCATTCAAAATGACAACATTTAATCAAACAGTAATTATTTGTTGTAGAGTTATTATTATTATAAAAGTTGACATTTTCAATATCAAATTCAGACAGAATGCTTCACACAGTTCTGAATTCCCATAATCAATCTATTTATCAACAATTTTCTTCTTTAGGTCGCGTTCATCTGTAATCATGTATCACAAATTAACAAATTTTTGATGAACTTCTCGTGAACTCTTTGATGTATCTTTAAGCCAAAATCATAGTTGTCATTTCTTTTTTTTGTGAAAGCTTTTAATATTTATTTAACCAATTTGGCGCAATATGCTTAATGAAATGGGAATCAACACAGCAAAAGGACGGATTCAAAATTATAGATGATGTGTTGCATTAATAAATAATTGAGCCAATATGGTATGCGCATATAATATTTTATATAAGAAAGTTGAAAGCACTTTTTCTAGCCATTTTCATATAAAATACGCGGAGTCCAACGTTCTCTTTATATTTATTTTTCGCTAACAAAGCATCACAATCAGAGATTTTCAGCGTACTATTTTGGTAATGAATTTTCAGTCATCACAATTACAAAATTTTGAAATCATGATTGCTTATCACTGCCGTTCAAAAGAATAATCAGACGAATACGAATACACGAATATAATTTCAAAGGTTTGAAAAAAAAAAAACCCATCTATCATGCATTAATTTCTCTATTTTTGTCTCGAAAATAATCATTATATTTTGATACTGGAATTTCATTCAGCTAAAGAAGTTATTCTCATAATATCTTTAGCGATAAATAGTTATGATAGTAATTTTTTTAGATAAATGACCTAAAAATATTTACCGATTTGTCTCGCATACCAAAATGAATCAACAAAAACAATTTGTTTTATTTTTGTTTATCGTAAAAAATGCTAATCGCACAAATAAGTTGAGCTTTGTAGTATTTTCTGCTTGATAGTTAACATTATGAAGATTAAAACCAACAGTTCCGTTGGAAAGATCTTGATAATGCCATAAATTTAGATAATTATTGTGAGTAGATCTTACACATTGTATTATTATAACAGAATCGTTGACTTTTGTGGTAAACTTTGCATCACCACATTTCGTTGATTACACGGTGCTGCAAAAATGAATCAAAATAAATCTTCTGGGATGGGACAAAGCGTAGGTTGTACGTATAGATAAATAAATTTTTTCTTGCATACCAGAATTTTTTGGTGCACATCGAAATTTTAAATTACTTAGACTCTTAGACTTGTATTTTTATTTAAAAAAAACACATTTTCACGAGTATTTTCTAAAACCGGTCAATAATTATTTTACAGAACTATTTTCCAAAAAAATTAGTAACTCAGTTAAATATCACTCGATATTCATAAACTTAAAAGCAGAAGACGTAAAATTAAATGTTTTTTGAAACTACACGCCAAAAGTTAGTTGCTTTTTACAAATTGTACTTATCAAAGTACGGTAAAGTCGCAAAAAACTGAAAAAATCCATATGTTTTTACATGTAACTCCCTCAATATTTATCCGAGATTGCAGTGTAAATTTTTTAAATTTTCAACGAAGTATTACAATTTATTGTGGGATGCATATTTTTAGGACAGGATTTTTTAACTCCATCAACCTCGAAAAAACTGTTTTCGTACCTTAATTTAAAATTTCGATGTGCAACAACAAATTCTTGTATGACACAATGTTACATTTAACTATATCTACAACTTACGCTATGACGCATTCCAAAAATTTTTTTACTGTAGCACCGTGTTAAATACCAGATAGTTTTCTACATTTAGATTGTCAGCATTTTTACTGCCATTCTTGTAGTAGGTGAAACTTAATTGTAGCAAATACCATAAATATATCTCAGCCAATACCAATTAAAGTGCAAGCTTAGTATTTTTTAAGATCAAGCTCGATCTATAGGTTTAGTACTGAATTTTTTACTACTATATATTAAAATTCTTACTATTTTATGTACCCAAAAATAACCTATTTAAAATACATTGAATAAAATACTTTTTTTTTTCAATTTTAGTTTGCCAGGCTTTGTACTGCCATTTTAGTAGTAAGTATGTTAAATGCACTTTATTGAAGCAAATGTCATAAATGTATCCAAGCCAGTAGCAATTAAAGCTGCATCTTGATCAATGGAAAATGAGTTAAAGATTTATGGATTTAGTACTAAAATTTGCACTTGATTAAATTAATCAGATATGCTACAGAAATCTCTTCCACTTAAATTTCACAGTCAAATCATCTGAAAAATGTTGAGGGAAACGAGATCATCGCTCAATCCACTGGCGTCCAATGCCATGAGAATAATGTCACATTTTTTGTCCGAGTTTAAGAATTTAGAGTTGTCAAGTAACTTTTAATGTTTGTCACGCCAATAACCTTTAAATTTTTTTCAGCTTTATTATATATTATATTATTATTATTATATAAATAAATTAATTTATATTAATTAAAAAAGAAACAAACTAAAAACCCATTATTTTGCAATGATAAACTTAAAAAAGTTGATAAGCAAGCCCTTGGGAAATTTAATCTGAGAAGTGGTCAACCCTAGCAGCCTAGTTCGAAAAGGTTGGTGAACATGCTAAAAGTTTTGTGGCACTGAGAAATTTTCGGAGTGGAATTGCTTTGCTCTGAATTCGCTCTCACTTGTGATTTCTTGAGTACACCTGTATAACTATTTTATGTACCTCAAAAATACCCGTAAATGTTGGAATGCATTTTAATTAAAAAGATATTGGTAATAATATTTTTTTTCAAATTTTTTTTATTTGTTTGCAATGAAACCTGCAAGCCGTGTAAAAAACATAGTAACTAAGACCAGCCGGACGAGGCTGGTAGCTGGCAGCTGAAGATTGTGCTGGAAGCTGGTACGCTTAGTACGACGGAGCCGAGTAGGCACCGGGTCCGGACTGGGCTGGACCGCCATAGTGCTGGCTTTGGTGCTGACCATAGTTGCCCTCACGCTCGCCGGCAATGTTGGCCAGGGCGGAGAGACCGTGGTTGCCGCCCTGGAGCAGCTGGTAGCCAGCGCTGGCAGCGGCGCTGTCGGCGCCAGAGGCATAGGCGGGCAGAGCTGGGCCAGCAGAGTGCTGGGGACCAGAGACAATTGGACCGGGACCGGCATGGTGACCGTGTCCGTGACTGTGACCATGACCATGACCGTGAGAGTGAGCGTGATCGTGTCCGTGTCCGTGACTGTGACCGGCGCCATGAGATGCCTGTCCGTATCCCTGCTTGTTCTCATTGACAAAGTATTTCTCTGCTGGGGGCTTCACCACGTTGACGAAGACGGGCTCAACCTTGACGCGACGTGGGTGGTGCTTGACGTAGACCTTGCGCAGCACGATTGCTGGGGGCTTGTGGAGCACAACTGGCGCGGGCTTGACCACCAATGGAGGATGGTTCACCAGCACCTTGGTGGGCGGGCGTCTGACAATGATGGGCGCCGGGCGATGGATCAGAATCTCGCCCTTGTTCTGTGGGTATGTGATCGAGGAGGTCAGAGTGTTGCCCTTGGTGTTCACCGGCTTGTAGGGAATGTTCTGGTCAGAGCCATAACTGCTCTGTCCGGCCTGGGCATGACCAGCGGCCTCACCGTTGCCGGCCAACGAGCCAGCAGCGGCGCCATCGTCCAGACCAGCACCACCAGCGGTGGCACCGGCAGCAGCATTATCACCGCTGGAGCTGTAGCTCTGCTGTCCGCTCGAGCCGTAGCCCTGACCGCCAGAGCCGCCGTAGCTCTGCTGTCCGCCGTAGCCGTTTGCGCTGGCGCATGCCTGAGTTGGGTGAAAGAGAGGGAAAGAGAAAGAGAGATGCAAATTAATGATTGTTTCGTTGGTGTCTGGTTCCAAGTGACTAGTGTCTTTGGTCTTTTTTCGATTGCTTGGATCAGCGGTGGGCACGACATCTGAATTCGGGAGCAGCCGCTAGCTCCCGGCGCCCATGCGTGCCCATCGCTGGCTTGGATTCATCAATCTTATGTTTTGGGTACGTACAATTAAGCAGGCGGCTAGCGCCCATACGAAGCTGTGTCTGTTCATCGTTTCCAGTCCCAGTTGGCGTCTCGAGTCTCGAGTGGCTCACTGTGAGAACGTCTGCTGTCTTCTGCTGCCCTAACCCGGCCAGAGATTTCTTTAAATATGCTACCACCGAACGCTTGCCACAAGCTACGTGACATTTGGCCCGGTTAAATGTTGCGCTGCCGGTAGACGTTTCGCTGTTCCGCTCCAGCCACTGGGCTGGCACATTGTTGTTCTTGTTGCACTAGCTGTTGTTCGTATTGTTGTTGCTGTGTGTGGGCCACAACAACCAGCTATCGAACATGGCCAAATGCTGATTGCTTGCACGCATCTCGTCGCGCATATCTCGACCAGTTAACCAGAAAGCAATAACAACAATTGCCATAATCCACAGCTGCCATCGCCATCTCGCTGCACTGCGCCCAGCCCCGACACATACATAAGCCATATCGAGGTTTTTCAGAATACATATTACTCGTCTGCGGCGATTGCGATTGCCAAATCGCTGACAGCCAGTTCCGCATTGAGAGCTCTGTGCGATTTCATTCGATGCGAGTCGATGAAATTCCCCTAATTCTCTTTTCAATTTCTTCAACCAATCACAATGTCCAACCATTAAGTAGTACTATAAATGATCCTACGTCCTAATTTAGCTTGCGAAGTCCCATAAAATTTCGACATTGTTTTTTAAAAAAACAAACAAATTATTCGATATTCTCAAATGATTTTCATTTTGTCTTGATACTTTTAAAGTTCTTCACATTAAATCCCATACAAATTTCGACATGGTTTTAGATATAACAAAATATTGTATATTCTCAACAGATTTCCACTTTTGCTTGATATTTTAAAAGCTTATAAAGTTCATCATATAAATATTGCATACTTTTTAAGGACAGTAACTTTAGATTGTAATTTTATTCGAAAGTTGGAAGGGTATAAAGTTAAATATGTGGATTAATAAACAAGTGGAAGACACAAAGAATGAAGAAAATTTTCTTTAGTACATTTGTTCTTTGTAATAATTAGTTTATCGTTTGAATTCTTATTTCAATAATATAACACTTTTGCAACTGTAAAATAAGATCGTAGGATTTATTGATCTTAATGGGTATAAGGGTTTCTAAAATACTGAAGAATCTGAAAACTTTAAGTGCAAGCTTTTTCTTGGTAAAACTTCACTGTGTTTACAAATATGATTTTGAGAAAATTACAAAAGTATCTGGAAAGTTTAATTTGTGTACATTCAAAACACATTTCACTTTTATTTCTTTATAATTTTTTTAGTTACATATTCTGGTGGTCCGGTGGCTCAGTGGTTAGAGTCGCCGACCTGTCACAAATTTAGAACTTTCAGTTTGAAAAAACTGGGTTCGATTCACCACCGTCATTGTATTCAAGCATGTGTTTTTAAATTCCTAGGAATGAAACGCAAAAATGTATACCCGTCAATTTAAAGAAAATAACATATTAAAAAGGAACACAAGGAAAAGCATAAACATATTTAAGAAAACGCATTACGTATTACGTAGAATCAAAATCATAGAAAATTTCTAAATGTTTATGTGCAAAACATTCACACCATGAAAATAATAAAAAGAAAATTGGAGCTTCATCATTTTGAAAACATTTTTTTTGTTAATTTGTTGTTGATTTCGCTTTATTTACTTTATTATTGATACACAAGTATATTTCATAATACATTTAAGTTCCTCCTTCACGCTTTATTCCAGAAAGCGCAAACGCTAGCGGAATGTTCGAAAACTGTCAGTGAAACTGATCAAGCATAAAAATGCTGAGAAGTCGGATAATATTAACCGTTCAACGGTCTTCAACCTTGGCCCAGTTGTTCTCTATGTTCTCAATATATTCTCCACACAATGTAATTGAAGTTAATAATACGAAAAGTTGGTCAAATGTGAATGCGAATAAGCAGTCATATTTTTAAGAATTGGTTTATTTGATTCTGGCCTGAGTTTTTAACTTAAATATTTTTTACACTTTAGACTTTACGCAACATCAATTTTTCTTCTTTTCAGTCAGTAACTTAAACTTTATATTTTATTTTGATTTTTTACTTTAAAATTTAAATTTAAAGTTTAAATTTTAGTCTAAATTAAATTGTCCAAATTAATTTAATTTAATTCAAATGGTTCTGAAAATTGTGATGAACCAAATTGAAAGATAAAGCAGTTGTTAAATAGATTTTAGGCATTTTTATTTGCATTAAAAAAACAAATTGTTTAAATTAATCATCCGCCAGGTTGGTTGGCTGGCAGGACCTGCTCCTTCCGTGGTGCAGTGCTTAGTAGCTGGGGGCGCCATAGGGCGCTGGGCTGGCGTACAGGGGAGAGTCAGCGCCGGCGGCATAGCTGTCTTGGCCGGAAGCGACGTTGGAAGGGGCCTGATGATGATGATGATGGTGATCACCAGAGTTGCCATAGTGGGAATGGGGCTGGTTGTAGACGGGGGCGACGACTGGGGCCAGAGGAGCCTCGATCTTCTTGCCTGGCTTGTAGACCTTGACGTAGACGGGGTTGAGGCTCAGTGGAGTGGGCACCTTGTTGATCACCTCCTGCTGGTAGATGACCGAGGGCTTGATCTTGTAGATGACGGGATTGCCGCGCACCACAGTCGGTGGGCCGCTGTTCACATGGGCTGGGGGTGCGCCCGGCTGGTGCACGATGATTGGAGGCAGGGGCTGGGTGGCAATCACCTGGTGGTTGTTGTGGCCGGATGGCACCAACAGGGAACGGAACAGATGCTGGTCCACATACTGGGGAGAGACAACATTGATCTTGCCCTGACGGATGTTGCTAGCCAGATTGTTCTCGGCCAGCGATTCGGCAATATCCTCGGAGTTCTTCAGCTTCTGGTACGTGGGATTGGCGTTGAGTGCCTGCAGTTGAGCTTGGACACGTCCCAGACGACGGGCCTCCTCGGCGGATGGCTGAATCTCGGCCTGGGCCGTCAGCTGGTTCGACGATGGCTGGTTGCCACCAGTCGCCGCATTCACATACTCCTCCAGACCGGCCGATGGACCGCCGGGCAGATACTGAATCTGACCACCGGCATGACCACCTGATGAACCGTAATTAGCGCTCACCAGCTACAGAAATCAAACCAAAGAAAGAAAGACATAGAAGATAAGATCTAGTTGGTCCACTAGCTGGGTCAAGATAACGGGTAACGTACCGGTGCGGCGGCGACGGCAAAAAGCCCAAACCAAAGACCAAGTTGCATGTTGATGATGTGAGTCCGCTCTTCAGATGTCTACTGCTCGTTGGACGGCCGATGTGCTAGCTCTTTATAGCGGCACCGCTGCCCATTTATATCGCACTCACGTTGACAAAACCGCCACGGCCCCGGCCCCGGCACCAGCTACGTGATCTTTGCGATGCCACTGCCACCGATTTGATTTCCATTTCCGATTTCAAATTGTTGTCTCTGCGCATCGCCGACGGTTTGTCTGTTTGTTCTTCTTCTTGTATTCCCATTGTTCTTGCTCGCTTAATTCTTGAATCTTGAATCGAGATTCTGGAGGCTGAGTTTGATGCTGGTGTTGGTGTTGGTGTGTCTACTCGTATTTATCAGCAACAGAACCCGATCCATCTTCAGTGGATACGCAACTTCGCATGGCCTGTGGATGCAAATAAACTACACACATGTAGTGCAGTGTGCTTATGTTGTGCAGTGTAACTAACAAGTTTTAAGTTCGCTTAAGTTTTGACCAACAGTTTATTAACATTAACGAAAAATCAAATTTACAAATATTCCAAAGTGACTTAACAAGCTGAATTATTGGCAACTAAATTATTAGCAATTTTCACTTTATCACTGTATCTTGAACTTGTATTTAGTGACTTTAAATAATCATATATTTTTCCCAAGACAGAATAACATGTTTTAAACCAATATCAAAATATTTAATTTGAAATATATGTATGTTTACCTTGTGGAATTTATAGAACAAATAAAATTACTAAATCCAACGAAACAACATGATTAGCACACCTTACTTATGGGTCAAGATACAGCGTCAGATGGGTCAGATACACACATTCATATGTACAAAAGACTAAAGCCGAAGTTACATACACTACATATGTACATACAAGTAATTGTTTGGACAATATTTATTCTTTAATTTTATTACAGTTTCCTAGAGTATGTTTTAAAATAAATAATTCAATCGATTGAATTCAACAAATTTTCCGCAATAGAAAGAATATATATTGAAAGAACCATGAAAAAAAGAAACTTTGAAAACCATCGGATTCAAATATTTAATAAAATAAAAATCAAATATGTGAATTTTTTAAAATGATAACATAATTACTTGACCAACCAAGGAATTCAAATGAAAAATAAAAGGGCTGCAAAATCTGTCGATCGTTGCACATTTAATAGTGAATTCAATGTACCAACGAACAAATATATTTTACTTGTTTCTTAAATTAACTTTACCACGTGTGTCGAGCGTGGTAAGATCTTAAAGTCCGTTGTAAGTGTAGATATGAAATATAATGAACATATCTCTTTTAAAATATTTGTATGATATTGTGGCACGGAATTCAAGCTGACTATAGATTTTAGCTTGAAGCCAGGTGGAATGTTTCAGCATAATTTCAGCCGCATTCACATAGTCAAATTGATTTTCAATAGACAGACACATTTTTAGAGTTAACTCATGGGCATAGAAAGGGGGAGGCATATCCTCCACCTCCTCCCCGAACACTCATTGCTAAAAGATTTCGGATCTGCTTTTGAAAACGCATCAAAATTAAAAACAACATTCGAGATCTAGACCCTTTATTGCTTTAAAGGCATTGAAAATGAATTCCCACTGACACTATTAATGAAAAGATAATAAAACAATAGGGTTCCATAAACTCGTTTCAAATATTTATAGAAAATTGGTAAATGCATGTTGTTCAACAACAAAATTCTTTATTGAATTAAAAAATTAATTTAATTTATTTTAATAATTTTGTCATTTAAAATTAACTATCGCTGGTTTTGAAAACATTGACGCGTGAATACTACTATTTCTTTTTGTGTGTTCCGAAAATAAAAAAAAAAATAAAATAAAAGATTTTAACTTATACTTATCAATGGTACATGGGGTAATTTAAAACAAGAAAGGCTCAACCCAACACCAAAATAAATAAGTTATTCAATTTTATAACTGGCCAATTAAAAGTTACTTTTCTAAGACAAACATTTTCTAATGTCGATTTTTCGGAATTTGTGCTAATCCACTGAACCTAAATAAAACAGTTATTTCAGTGGTTTTGTATATCTACTAAATTGTTCAATAATGTTGAAAATACTAAAATAATTTGAATTTTGAATTAACAGACAACAAATTGTTTTTTAAACACAGATTATAATGGACTAAAAGCTACGAGTAGTTAAAGTTAAATTTTTTAGGTGTGCTATTCAAATAAAATGCGGTGAAGAAGTTTACGAAAGATCCTCGTAGACCAATAAAACGTTGTTATTGCGGTACTACAAATAGATAATTCCCTACCCACTTTACAGAAAGCTAGCTTATGCCCTTGACTTATCATTTACTACTAAGGTAAATTCGTTTTAATCGATTTATTGGTTCATATGAGTAAAACTAAGCAAAAGATAGACTTTCCTAAAACTTATGAAAATTTGCTGATAATAAAGTAGGTAATTTAATAAAAGGCGTGTAATTTTTCCTGAAAATCTCGATTTGGGTCATACATTTGTAGGAATCTTTAACCTTTAAAATATGTAATTTTCTTACAACTAATTTATCATATTTTATCATATTTTTTTTACATCAGTTGCTTAGCTATTTTGTCCTGATTGTTTCTTAAAATTCCCAACTGGTTCTGGCGGCTTAAAGCTTAAAGATAGCACCTCCGATGCTGGTATATTTTAATAAAGAAAACTTAAAGTTTTGTTCCACTTAAAAATGTCACGTAAAATTGAGTTAAATTTCCTCGACTGCCCTAAAATTTTAGTCAACTTTCGGTTGACTTTAAACTTGAAATAAGAATAGGGTTTACTTGTATTTTCTTCATTTATTACGAGTAGGAGCAATTATAAATAGTATGAACTATATTAAGAATTTAGATGGTAGACTTGGGCTTAATAGGTTGGTCTGATCAGATCAGAGACCGCGCTTGTAGAGCAGATAGGTGAGATCGCGAGTGGGCCGACTGCCGTAGTCATTGAAGGCGGACTTGAAGGGCAGCGGGATGTCGAAGTCATCATCGCGTCGCGCCGAACTGGAGCTGGGCGACGCTGCCGATGTGGTGGACGTGGCCTGCGATTGGGCCGCGTGCAAGGTGTCCTCGCTGGAGTTGATGATGCTCGGCGATGGCTGAATGGGATTCGGGTAACGATTGCGCATCGAATGACGCGATTTGCTGCCTCGTGGATATGCGTGTGTGTTGGTGTTGGTATTTGTGTGTGTGTCGGTGTGAGTGTGCGTGTGCGTGTGTGTGTGTCTGTGTGAGTCGTGTCTGTTGTTGTTGTTGTTGTTGTAGCGTGTATTGTGTTGTTGTGCATAGCCACCCTGTGCTAAATAGTGCTGTTGCTCCTGCTGAGCATAACCACCCTGTGCTAAATAGCTCTGATGCTCCTGCTGCCTGTGATAATTATCCTTCAGAGCCATCGCCTCGCCATCGAAATTGGGCTGTCCATATCCATAATCGGATCCAACTGATTGTTGTTGTTGTTGTTGGTGTTGTTGTTGCCTTTCTGCTGGCCGCTCGGCGCCCGGCAAATACTCATGATGCACTTCCTCGTGGACACCGTCGACACTGGTCTGATTAACGATGCGATTGTAATCCTCATTGGTGCCGCCCACCTGCAGATGGATGGCGTGCTTGAAGTCCTCGCCCAGGTGCTTCAGCCAGAACTCGTCGTTCACCTCGCCGGTGGTATAGATGCGTGTCGTCTGCCCAGTCTTGGGCTGCCCCAGCGCCCCCGAGCCCGTGGCGGCCATCACGTCGATGACATCGTACTGACCATCTGTACTCCTTGGTGTTGGTGTGGTCATCGTATCCGCATCAGGAATTGGACCATCATTGAGCATGCTCGAGTCCGAATCCGAAACCGACACCGAGTTCAACTGCTCCACGCGAGCTGCCTTGTTCAGGTCGCCGCTAACGACCCGATCCGGTGCGACGCTGGTGCTGGCCACAGTGCTGCTGCTGCTGGGACTGCTCGTGGTCTCGTTGCTCTAATGGAAAGTTAACCAAATGTGACTTTAGTCAACTTCGATCTCCGATCTGATGGGGCGGAGACTCACCTGCGCTATTGCCAGCGTCGCCATTGCCATTATTATGGCCATTAGCATCAGCGGCAGCCAAACGGAGTTGGCAGGCGCCCCCATTATGTATTGCTGCTCGTTGTTAGATTTGCTCTGATCTGATCTCTGAGATCGGCTGCGACTTCGACTCCGACTCCAACCAACTGAACCCAGTGCCCGCAGAGATGTGGACTTAAATAGTCGAGTGTTTGGGGCGTGAGGTCTGCGACGACCCGACGATCAGAGACGTGATCTACGGCCAGATATCAGATGCATCATCAACATCAACCTTGCTTGCTCTCGTCTCGATGCGTCAGCCGACCAGCCCAGGGTCACTGCAATAATTGTACTTAGCTGGCTGCTCAATGGGTGCGTACGATCACAATGACTATTGAGTCGAGTTCTCTATAACATTGATCTTAAGTTCAAAAATTCACAAAATAAACAGAGATCGCGAGTACGCTACACACTTGTCATTGATGGTTGCTTTTCACGCTCAAAATGGCGGCCATTTCCGGATGCTATTCGTAGTTCTTTGACGGCAACTGTACGCGGAAAAAGCGTTTCATTCCAGCGTTCCAAAGATAGACAAGCAGAATATGAAAAGGCAACAAATTCAGCAAGAAGAATTTTGTAAAAAATAGCTTATAAAGTTTCTAAAAAATATGTAAAACTAAAAATTTAACAAAAGAATATCAATCAAATGATAAGTGTCCAATTTGCTAACTTCCTTGATACAATGTGGATAACGGTGGTAAGTTTACTTTTAACGCCAATAACTTGAAAAGCTTACAATGATCGATTGACGAGAATTGTCCACATTAGACTGGTAAAGCAATTTGCCCAGAGTTCTTGTTAATAACTACGTGAAAGCTACAAGTCTACTCTGAGGGAATGTGACTTCCGTTAAACTGAGACCGAGAAAAGAAAAGAGCACGATTGTCAAATTACGGCCAAAGACTGACGAGCGGTTATTTAAAGTAAATTTATGTTCAGGTATTTCATCAGCATATCAAAACTGTATTACTTTTTTTATCTCATAATGCATTTTTTGAAAGCAAAGAAAATATCAGTAAATTATATAGCATGATAATTGAATTGTTTTGAAAAACATTTCTGTTTAGAGTAGTTATTAAATTGTAATCTGAAAGAATTTTATGAAATGTCCAAGTGTGCTTCAATTTTGACTGCTTCAGCAATAAGAAGAAAGAAAATCCCGTCGAAGATTGGATACTCTAGTAGAGTGATTTAGCCAATTTTATGCACATTTGTTCAGGATGATTTTCACATTTTCAAATAGTGAAATTTTGGAAAAATATTGTTATAACTTTTTATCGTTTGACACCGTCTGTGAAATCAAAATGAATTTAAGTATATTTATTAGAGTGGATGGAGCAAGCGGTTGTGAAAATTGTAATCTACGACGACTTCTAAGAAGATTTGTTCAAGAAACTATGGGTCTAAAGACAAGCTTTCTGACATTGTTTACCTCTTCACGTGAAAGCTTTTTACAATAAGCGATATTCACAATAAGCAGTGTGCACGGTTTCGGGAGTGCCCTGTGTGTATAAGACATTACCAAAAGCATAATATGCAAGTGCAGTTGATATATCCCAAAAAACAAAATAGTTGTTCAAACTTAACATTGATTTAAGATCAATAAAACCGTTCTGCTCCAAGGTTTATCGCGATGATTTAAGGGTGAATCAAGAATCTAGTTTGTCTAGTCTAGACGGACGGGGTTATATTCTGGTCAATATTCTTTTCATACATAAAGTAGCGAACAAAGAATACCGGACACCATAAAAGACCGATTTTTGGAGTTTCCTTAAGCTACTTTATGTATGAAACGGAGGAAAAAGGGGTTAAAATAGTAATTTTTAGCAATTTTCAAAAAATCATAAAAAATACTAGCGAAGAAATTTTTTTGAAAATTTTTGCAGTCACTATTAGAATTGTTTGAAGAATATTTTTTGCATCTAAACATTTTTTGTTCGAGCCCCAGGAAAAAGGTTTAAAAAGTAGACTTTTACAAAAATTCGAAATTTTCAATGGGTTAAGTAAAGTTTTGTATCATTCAAACGGTTCCTAGGCCTCATACGTTTTTCCTATAGTTGAGTAAACAAAAACTAAAAAAAAACTCCTAAAACCGCTCTTTTATGGTGTCCTTTTTTCTTTGTCCGCCACTGTATATTGTGTAAGAAAAATCATAAAACTATTATATTATGGGATGCCATATCAGTCTCAAAGTCTAACAATTTTTGGCCAAAATGTCAAGATGTTTAGCTAGAACGAGGTTTTAGTTAATACAAGGTGTGCATTTTTGTTTGGATTGCGCAAATGAGATTATAATTAGACACAATAATAATAACAATAATAACAATAATAAGCATATTTAGAGCAAACAGTTTATTGAATCATTTGTTGAGCAGAGCTCTGAATTGAAACACGAAACGTAAACAGAAAACGCACCGCAGACAGAAGAGTCGACGGACGGACAGTTAAATGAAAAGTGCAAAATTTAACAAAAATAAATACACATAGAGAAACGCACAGACAGTCAGACAGACAGACAGAAAGACAGAGAAATATACAAATACAGATAGAATGTACAAGTGGGCCAGTGAAGTGGCCCAATTAAATGCTCGCCAATATTATTTGCCTGGCTCAGCAGAATTCGGCAGATTGTTGTTTTGGCCCGTTGCTGTTGTTGCTGTTGGTTGTTGCCGTTGCCGTTGCCATTGCAGGTGCTGTTGGGTCATCTTCTTCGCTAGTAAACGTGGTCGTAGCTGCAATGAGAAGCGAATCAGAGAGTCAAAAAAAAAGCCACAATGATTTTCCATTTATTTTGTAATTTTATGTTTTATGTTTTTTTTGGTTTGTCTTTCATTCTCGTTTTTCTTCTTATGCATTTTAGGGTTTATTTAAAACTAGGCAACCGCACTATATTACAATGTTATGTATGCCTACACAGGACTAACTGCTAGTTCCTGGCAGGGATTATGACCTAGAACCAGGCACGCAGATAGTCGGTAATCGGCGGCACATTGTACGTATCCACGCTGTAGCCGTCGTGCGTGTGACTATTGAAGCCATATGTCTTGGACGGCATCGTCGAGTAATCAGCTCGGACCGCCGATTCGGGCTCAGTGGCTGTATCGAAGCCCCAACCGCCTAAACGGCCATCGATGAGCTTCTTCAGAAAGTCTGTGGTCTGCCTCTTTTGTCCGGGCTCTGGATCCACCAAGGAACCGCCAGCGTGTGAATTGGCATAAACATAATCCGGATGCTGATACACAATGCCCGATATTATGCTGTCCAGATGCGTGTCGGCCATATGTTCCACGGGATAGCCACCGCCGGTGCCCAGTACGGGCAGCGAGTATGTGCGCCGATTAACTGACTCCAAATCGCCAGCAAATCGCAGCGGCGTCGAGTTTTGCTCTAGCGGATCCGGCACCGAGGTGGTCGACAGCAAAGTGCGGAGCTGCGAGTCGTCGACGAACTTGTACTCGTTGTAGGAGGACCTGGACAAGGGCGATGGTATCTGTTCGGGGTAATAGCTCAGCGCCGCACGCTTTATAGGTATGGAGTTGACCTGTGATGGTTGCTCCGGTTCCCGTTCCGGCTCCCGTTCCGATTCCCGTTCCGGATTCGGTTCAGGTTGCTCTGTGCTGCCGCTGCTGTTTATGTTGATGTTGGTATCATCTTCTGGTGGTGCGTTGGCTGTAATCGCACCACATCCCATATGGCACTGTCCACGCTTGAAGTTCGGATTCAGTGTCTCCGGCATATATTGTATGATCTCCGGTGCCGTTAAGTCCATTTTGGCGCGCTCCATCTCCAGCAGATCATACTCACCTTTGATGTCGCGCTTGCGACGTCCCAAGCCCAACCAACGCTTAGAGAGCTTCGAGTTGGAGCTCATCGCAGGCGCTTTTTTCGCCTTGCGCTTGGACTTGGGCGAGGTCAGGGGTGTCTCTTGCGTCGGTATCAAACCAAACAGACGCATCTTGTGCTGCTGCTGCTGCTGTGCATCCAGATCCTTGTGATAAAGCTTAACATATCGAGCTGGACGCTCCTCCAGCTGCTGTTGGCGCATTATACGCTTGCGCAGCAGTGAACCATGTGAACTCAGATCGCGACGACGACGAATGGCATTGCCATTGCAACTCGGATTTGGATCTGGGCTGGACTGCACCTTCTTGGCTACGTACCTTGGCTTGGCAGCAGAGCAGCTGCTGCAACTGCAACTGGTCTTGTGATCGGCGCGACAATCTGTTAAAGAAAATATACATATGCATTAGTTTTGTTGGCTCGGATATGATGTCGGAGTGGACTCACCTGCTTTGTTAACCGCAATGCGATCCACCTTGGCATACAGCTTGGCTGGCTTGTTTTTGGGTGGCACTGGCGTGCGCGGCTGTTCCACGGTGAAATCAAAGCTGTAGCTGATCTTGGCCTTGGTCTGGACGGGCTTCTCCACACGATAACCGTACTCGCCGCCCTCGTACTTCTTCGGCTTGCCCCAGCCCAGCTGTGTGGGACAGGCACAGCCCTCCTCGCCCGTGTAAACAACCTGAACGGGCGTTGGCGCCGCCGCAATGTCGCCCAACAGCAACAAAGCCAGCACTGCCATCAGGCCAGCAGCTGTGATCGAGTGCATCTTTATGGATATATGCGTATATATTAATCGGTATCAAACGGCGTCTGCTGCGGTAAATGACGTTCTGGCTACTAGCCAAAACTTGGCTCGTCGCATTCTTTATATCGTCTTCGACTCCGTCCAGTGCAATCTCTCACGCAACCCCAGCCCAGACCACGTCTGGAGCGTTGTCTGCTGTGGCAAGCGGCGACGACTGTTGCTGAACTTGAACTTGAACAGCGTTTTTTCTTATGTAGCTCTAACTTATTGTTGTTGTTCTTTAGCTTTCACTGTTCTTGTTGTTATTGTTGTTGGTCACGCTGACCTTTTCAAACAATTTGCTCTTGCGATGTTTTCTGTCAAAAGTCATGTTCCCAGCATTCGTTGATTTCAGTGCCGAACCTACAGTTGGACTTGGGACTAGTCTCTCGGGGCAGCTTAATGCAAAATATCATACATATACATACATATTTACATAGCTTAATATTTGATCGATAACTGCTTTGCACTGCTTTGAATTGCGAACGCCATCTTTCACTGTCGACCAATCGATTAATCTATCGATTATACGAAATACACCACACAACCATTTCGAGTTTTTACCGTTAACAGTCTTTCTATTACAGCATGCAATAAAGGGATTCCTGAAACTGATTAATATATGACTAATATGCGCATTTCCGTCCACATTTTACTACATTTGGATTCAGTATAGATTATTTCGCTGTTAGAATTAATTACAAATGCCATTCGTTATCAATTCAATACAAGTAATATTCAATGGGAACCACATTTAATGCAATATTTTTACTACATTTATTTTGATGAAATCATAGAAAATTATTTTCATTTGATAACAATTATTTTTTAGATTTTAGGTGATCTCCCTGTATACATGACATGTATTACATGTACACTCAACCCAACATTTATTCGTACACCCGAAATGTTGAGGTTTATGATTTCATATATAAAGTACAAGATGAAGGAATATTTGTACTATCCATTTAAAAAATAAAATAAATCAAATAACGTCAAATTTGAGCGTTACAAAAATTTAAATTGGCTTACGAATAAATCTTGTTCGGTTATTGGCGCTCATTTTTAAAAATAGTGGTTGTATTTTTTGCGGATTTTATTACAAAATAACTATTATAGCTATATTAATTTTGAAAATGGCAATGGGTGCATATTCGTACTTATGACATTTGTTGCTGCATTTAATTGTATCAACAATCAACTAATTGGTGAAATATAATACAAATAAATCAAGTAAATATTTAAGTGCTGTGTTACTTTATTTTTGATTTGTATTCTAGTGAAAACACTTTTGCAATTTTTAATAAAAATACCAAAAATCGAATAGCTCAAATGACTATAAAATATGCAAAATGCTAAAAGTTGTTGAAGTAAGGATGTGGTATTCAAATTAAATTAGTTTTAGGATATTGCTCATATTATTTTTTTTTTTTTTTTTAATAAATACGTTGCATACTTTTAGGTAAAAAAAAATACAAATATTACAGATTATAAAATTAGCAGTAAATCGAGTTCTTTGCTTATCGCAGACGTATTGCATTTATTTATTTTCTTTTCCATTTTTTTGTGTGATTCTAATCTGAAAGTTATGTTTGTTATCGGGCGTGCTCTTCTTCGTAATTAAATACTAACCAGTTATGATATAACAGCCCTAAAACTGATCCATCAGTTTTGACACTCGAGCCACCAACGGTATTTAAGTAATTGATAAACAATTGTATCTTTTGAAACCTAGAAGTGTTCACACAAACACATGCAATGGTATTTTTAACGTATTATGCCGTGAATTGTAACATTTGTATATGTACGTAAGTATATTGGAGAGGGTCTACAATTTAAGTTGCATTTTAAATTTGTGTATATTCTTAAGTCTAACTAATACATACTCGTACTCGTATTCGCACACACATGCATGCATCACGCATGATTACTATTATTTACAGCAGCGGTGGGCACGCAGTGGCTCCGGGAGCAGCGGCTGCTCCCAACTTAGGTAGACTCTAATAGGGTTTTTGTTGTTTTTGATGTTGCTGTAGTGCCCACCGCTGATTTACAGTGATGCAATAACTTTAGGCTACAAGTTAGTATCAATAGGCGTCGCTCATCAGCTCCTGGCGACGCGCATTCCGATAGGAGGTGACGCGTCCGGGCTTGAAGCCACAGTCGACGGACACTTTGTCGCCGACCTTGGCATAACCGTCGCTGCTGTAGCTGGAGCTGGAGCCATATGAACTGGAGCCATATGAGCTGGAGCCATATGAGCTGGAACCATATGAGGATTTTCTGGTGACCTTCTTGAACTTGGGATTCTTGAACTGCTCGGTAATATAGCCCAGCTGCTTGTATGTTAATTGGGGCACCTCATCATCGTCATTAGTGGAGGCTTCCTGCTCCTCTTCCTCAACATATTCCTCTTCCTCCTCCTTGGCTGGATAGTTGCGTTTCTTCAGTGTGATGACCTCGCTCTTGAGCTTAAACAGATTTTCCTCGGGCACATTGGAATGGAACACCTTTTGCTGTCCATCTATAGGCTTCTGGGCGAAACCATATGCCAACTTTGCCTCGGGCACATTGATAGCCTTGCCCGCCTGAGCGGCCAGACTGACGCTGATGGGATCAGCGGGTGAGCTATCCTGATCCTGTGACTTCTCGGCGGCATAGGCAATGCTTAAATGATAAATATAAATATATATATATAAATATAAATATATAGGATCTCTGGCATGGTTACTCACTTGTCATAGCTGGAGATGGAGCTGGAGCTGCTGTAGCTGCTATCATGGTTCTGTTGGCAGCCGCATGTGGGTTTGCATGGCGTCTTCTGTGGAAATGATGGTATCGAATTGAGTTCAAGTTCTATCGTGGCATGCAGATTGTTGATGGATGGCGCACGTACAGCATGATAATGACGACACAGCGGTGACAGAATGCGAGCGAAAGAGACGGCAAGAGCAAGATGATGATGATGATGATGATGTTTCTGTTGTGGTGCAGCTGTTGTTGTTGTTAATGATGACGCAAACTCAACGTTGTTGCTGTTGGCCTATTACAGTCCATTCTCTTGGCTCTCTGATAACGTTCGCGCATGCGGAAGCATTCTTCGATTTTGCTGAGGATTTATGCATGTGTGTGGGTGTGTAGGTATGTATTTATGTGTGCTTGTTTGCTTATACCTATATATGTGTAGAAGGTGGTGCTGCATTTAACTGGGATAACGAGTTAATACTACTGATATTGTTACTGTTACTGTTACTGTTACTGGGTCTGATCTATGAGTCGCAGATGATGATGGTTGGTTAGCCACTGGTTGGTTAATCACAGGCCATAGCCATAGCCGTAGCTGCTGGGCGGCAGCATGTGAACGCCACGCCTCTTGTGGTGGCATTCCGTATGCTGCAGCCGCTGCAGCCGCTCGGCCAGACGCTGTGCCGCCAATGTCTTGGCCTCGATGGCGCCCTCGAGCATGCGGCGGCTCAAAAGATTGTTAAACGCGTGCACATATTGAAAGAGCTCACGTACTTTACCGCAGGTCTTGGGCAGCTGGGCGGGCTCGATCAGTTGCTTGCTGCACCAGCAATTGTCGCCAATTGGCGATAGATTCACCTCGCTGGGCTCGTAATAACGCGGCTTGGGGCGCACTATCGATGGTCCCTGGCAGCTCTGGCAGTAATCCGTGCCCTTCTCCGAGCAGACGCAAGCCGCAAGCAGCTGCAAATGGATAATGGATAACGGATAAGTTATATTCAAACAATTGTAATACCAATCATAGGATTAAATTGTATTATGTTGTGACTAGTGCAATAAACATAAGTTCCTTACAACTTGTAGCACTTGGAAGTTAAATAAATAAATTAAATAGCGGATGCTTATTATCAGCTTTGCCAGCTTTGAAGATCAAGCTTTGAGATCAGAGATCATCTACTTACGCCCTGGCTGCAGTGCATCGCCAGCAGCAAAGTCAACAGCAATTTACAGGCGTGCATCTTAGTTGTTGTTGTTGTTATTGTTGCTCAAGTTGATAATGTTTTTTGTTTATTTTTTGGGCTCTCTCTTATCGGTCGCGTGCTGCTCTGCGCTCGTCAAGCGTTTGAATTGACACCAAAGCGACCCACACGTTTTATACCCGAGATGAAAAGCTCGTCTCTAGTTTTTGCTGTTGCTGTTGTTGTTCTTATTCTGATTCTTATTCTTACAGTGATTGTTATTGTTAAATGCATACACATACATATGTACGTATATCATTGTCATGGCAATTCGAGTTAAATGAAATTTGGCATCGCTTCATCAGCACACGGACAGAGGGACACTTTCTCATTTCAACAGGGTCAACACTTCAGGCTGTGTGTGGTTCAAGTTCAGAGTCAGAGTCAGGTTCAGATTGATGCTTAGATGCTGCTTTCGCTCCACAGCTGCACGTGCTCAATGACCCAATGATCAGCAGCCAGCGACACTTGGATGTTGTGGGATGTGTTGATAAAGAAATCGCATCGCAAATGCTGCCAAATTCCATGAAATTCATATCGCTAACGCTGCTCGCGTCTCTGTCGCAGTCGCAGTCTCTGCCGCTGTCGCTATCGGCGCTGCTGCTGTTGTCAAAACAAATTAACAATGAAAGTTGTGCAAAACAATACGAATATGATTCGCGATTACTGGCAATTATGCTCCCATTTTTTTTGTCCGTCGCTGCCGACAAATTGGGTCAACGTCAGCGATTTGTGATTGTCCCTAGGAATCAGAGCAAGCTATTAACCTAATTGATGATTATGTGCACTTGTATGCTAATTAATATTCTAGCTGTTGGTGTTTTCACTTAGAAATTACCAATAATTCGAAAATTATTCGTGACCAAACCTACTAGATCGGTTTGTATGTGGCCCCATATCACATTAAACATTTTTAACAATTTTTCCAATTGTTATCGATAACAAAAAAAAAAAGAAAAAAACAATAAATTGTTATTGTGTTACACGCTGAAAGACTTGTATTTAATTGTCATTGTATAATTTAAATAATCAATGGATAACTTCTTGGCAGCCTTTCAATACTCCAGGCACGAGCAACAAATGTGCAATGCCGCCTTAATGAATGTGTATGCAAACTTGGCCAATACACCACATTCTATGAACTTTGCTGGGCCCCAAGTTGGACAAGTCGGAGCCTTGATGCAGCCGTTTATTAGCGCCGAGAACGTAGAGAATGATGACTGTGCAGATGATGATGAGGACAATGAGCAATCTCGCACCTTGTTCTGCAGTAATTTGGACGAGCGTGTGACAGAAGAAATACTCTATGAAGTGTTCCTGCAAGCTGGACCCATAGAAAGCGCGCGAATTCCATTGGACAATGCGGGACGTCAGCGGAATTTTGGATTTGTTACCTACCAGCACAAAAGTGCAGTGCCTTATGCAGTGGAGCTTTATCAAGGCCTCGAGCTGTACCAAAAAAAGGTGATAATCAGGCAGCAATGCCCGGATAAACCAAAAACATCTGCCGCCAAACGGCCGAGATCAAATCATCAACAGCAGCAACACAACAACAGTGGGGGTAACCGGAGATTCGATCAGCGATACAATAATAATCATGGCAAGAGAAGATTGCTCTAGGTTGACACTTTTTACACTTATGGGCAATTCAAATGTCTCATTCCTTTTATTAGTCTTTAATAAAAATACATAAGCGTAGTTTAAGATATTTAATGATTCTTTAGTGCATTTGAAGCAGTGGCGAGATAATAAATAGATCACATTAACCACATGCAGATTATAGCTAAAAAAAACTTTGTTCAATCGAGTTTTTTCAGAACTACACAATTATTTGACATTGTTTAATATTTATATTATATTGTACTTAGTTTCACTATTTATCAAATCAATTCAAGTTTAGTTGATTTCTTCGACCATTGGTTAATTTTCTTTGGTCCATTTACCAATAAATATATATTTTTAAATAAAAGACCTTACGTTTCTTATTTTTGAATTTTAGCAATCCCTTAAAAGATTTTTTCAGGTGTGAACCTTGTTCTTGATCGTTACTCGATAATGTATCGATCAAAAACCAAGTCAGTGGGGGCCTTCAGCAGGTAACTTTGATCAGCACGAAATTTCCTAAATATAATAGAAACTGTAAAATTTTTGCATATCAATCCATTGCTTTGAAACTATTAAATTTAAAAAATAATTTTACACAATTTAAGAAAAATTTTAAAGAAAAAAAGCTCGTCAGCTTAAGTTTACATTTGTTGTAAATTAAATTACCAGTTCAGCATATAACTATTATTGCAAGCAAAATTATCAATAAACAAGGATATAATAATTTAAAAAAAAGTAGGCACGCCTAATATTTGACAACCTTGTAGAGTTCTGTAGTCAATATGATATAGTAGTTAAATTTCAGCGGGTAGCACAAGACGAACCAAATACAAAATCTGTGAGAAGGATTAAGATTATAGTGGTTTGAATATAACAAAATGGATCAGGTTGTATATCACAGAAATTTAATTTAAATTAAACATTAAAGTTAAAAAAAATTTGAAGAAACAATATAAATTAAAGTTAAAGATAGAGAAAAAAATTATATACAAATTTAAATGCAAATGTTCTGTGGGTGAAAAAGATTGTCTCAACATTTGTTGCTAAAATTGGGAAAACCTGGAAAAAAAACAAAATAAAATTAAAGGTTTTAATAGTAAGCGGGAAGTACTCGAAACTAATCGACGGTACAGACTATTATAATCTGCACACAGAATACGAAGATACAAAGGATCAAAGTTACGAGTTATTGTAGAAGGTAAAATTCCTTGGACCATCGCTTAATAAACCCGAGAACGCCCATTGCATTATTGATGAGATCTGCCACGCCTCCCTCAAGGCGTTACACATTTCGTAACAAAATTGCTATACTCTCGGCAAAAGTATACAACGTCAATATGTAATCTTGAAAAAAAATCAAAACGTATTGTATAAAAAAACATTAAGCTGCATATACTGTAAATACGAGGGCGGGCTGATAAGTAATCGGCCTTACCAAAAAAAAAACATCTTAAACAACCCATAAATATTTTATTCGATTAGTGTTTTCTATCGGCTGATTGCTGAAAAAGTTTTAGGCGTTTTTCTCAACACTGGTAATTTTGGCGGGAGTTTTAGCATGGTCACTTTTGCATTGTCCCCAAAATGAGTAAAATAGAATATCGAGCTGTCATTAGATTTCTGTTTTTAAAAAAGAAATCCAACGATGAAATAAAAAATGAGTTAATCGAAGTTTATGGGGAATCAGCTTCATCGATTTCGACCATTAAATATTGGACTGCTGAGTATAGGCGCGGGCGGACAAGCATTTTTGACGAGGACCGTCCGGGACGTCCCAGAGAGGTGACAACCCCAGAAATGGTAGATAAAGTCCACGGAATGATATTGGATGATCGCCGAATAAAGCTGAGAGAGATTGCTAAGGCCCTAAACATTTCTCGTGAACGTGTTGGAAACGTCTTACACGAATATTTAAATATGAGTAAGCTTTCGTCAAGGTGGGTGCCGCGATTGCTCTCAGCGGAACACAAACGCAACCGCTTGGTCATTGCGAAGGAGAGTTTGGCATTGTTAAACGCAAATAAGAATGAATTTTTGCGTCGTTTTGTGACTGTCGACGAAACTTGGATACATCACCATACACCAGAAAGCAAGGAACAGTCAAAGCAGTGGATTTCAACCGGAGAAACGGCGCCGAAAAAGGCAAAGATTGGTTTGTCGGCCAACAAGGTAATGGCAACGGTTTTCTGGGATGCCCGAGGCGTAATTCATGTGGATTATCTAGAAAAAGGCAGAACAATTAATGGAGAATACTATTCTAACCTTTTGGGACAGTTCGATTCAGAACTAAAGAAAAAAAGGCCGCACATGGCGAAGAAAAAAGTTCTGTTTCACCAGGACAACGCTCCGGCTCACAAGAGCGTTGTTGCCATGATGAAATTGTGTGAACTACACTATGAAATTCTTCCACATCCCCCCTATTCTCCAGATTTAGCACCATGTGACTATTATCTATTTCCAAACTTAAAGAAATGGCTTGGTGGAAAGAAATTTCAGTCGAATGAACAAGTGATCTGTGAAACAAACGCCTATTTTGAGGACCTGGACCAGTCATATTTTATGGAAGGTATAAAAAAATTGGAGGACCGTTGAACTAAGTGCATACGTCTAAAAGGAGATTATGTTGAAAAATAAAAAAGAAAAATAAAAAAAAACCGTGTTTTCTTTGGTAGGCCGACTATTTATCAGCCCACCCTCGTATCTGCTCTGATTACTCTTGTTGATTTACCACGTTTCGTTATTAGCATCAATATTTAAATGTAAATCCGAAAGCACTTTTAGTACCTACTATAACATTTGAATGCAGTTTCTTATCTTTTTTTTTTGGATACCAGAAATAGGTACATATAACCTTTGACTATTTCATTTCCGCCACTTTGTCTAGACCGGGAAACGGTAGTCAAGTACTAATAAATAATATAAAAAGATCAAAAACAATAGATGATGTCCAACTGAGATGATGATCAGCTGCTAAGCGCGTGTACAATATTCGAATAATTGTGTCTCCGTTGGGTAATTACAAGTGACCACGGTCACAGCTCGCAATGGATGCGCACGGCAACAAATCTGTGGAAGCTTCATCCGTCATCAGTCATTGTACTCATCATGGGCGTAGGCGGAGGGGGGAGATGTCGAAAATATTTTCGTTAGCTTCAATATTGTGAAAGTTTGAAATAACGAATTAACCATTTAACCTTAGTTGGGAAGGTTTTGAAAATAATCGTGAATTATGGTATCATTAATCGAAGAATAAAATAAAATACGTCTTTGTTAAATTTTATACAAAAATCATTGTTGCTGAATCTCGTTTAAATTATAAATAACATCATATTTTTACGTTTAATATTACGTTAACTGCCTCTAATTTCTGCTTAAAGTACTCGAGGCAGCCAGCAAATTATTCTGAATTATATTAATTATAGGACTCCAAAATTACTACTGTGGGCAAAAAGTATCGGGAATTTTAAATTTAAAAAATTTTGGGATTCCAATTGGAACAAATGTTTGTACTTTTAGGTTGGCACTACTATCACTAACATCTGTGCAAAATTATACGTTAAAATATTCATTAGTGTTTAAGCTACGATTAGTTTGGTACGACGCCAAATGTGCATTTGGCGATTTTGGTGCCAAAAAACGGTCAATTTCATCGAAAAAAGCCCCGCGTAGAAGTGAGTGAAACAATGTTTTCTGACTACCAGGACAAGATAAAACGCATTATTACGGGCGATGAGACTTGGATCTACGCTTACGACATGGAAATTACCGATCAATCGAGCGAATATCGGCTAAAGGTGAGCCGAGACCGAAAAAATCGCGTCAAATTTGCTCAAAAATCAAGGTCATGTTGACAGTTTATTTGGATTATCGTGTTGTAGTTCATTATAAATTCCTTCCGACCGACCAAACTGTCAACAAAGAATATTGTTTGAGAGATTTGCGTCGTTTGCGCGAAGCTATGCGTAAAAAGACGCCAGAACTATGGGCTGACAACTCATGGTTCTTGCAACACGATAATGCGCCCTCTCATACTGCCCCTGTTCTTCGTGACCATTTTGCCAAAAACTCGACCAAAATTTTCCCACAGCTACCTTTTTCGCCTGATTTATCTTCGTGTGACCTCTGGCTATTTTCTAAGCTCAAAAGACCACTCCGAGGACACCGTTTCGAGTCGATTGAGGAGATTCAACCAAAATCGCCAATTGCACTTTTGGCGTCGTACAAAACTAATCGTAGCTTAAACACTAATGAATATTTTAACGTATAATTTTGCACAGATGTTAGTGATAGTAGTGCCAACCTAAAAGTACAAACATTTGTTCCAATTGGAATCCCAAAATTTTTTAAATTTAAAATTCCCGATACTTTTTGCCCACAGTAGTATATGGGCATTTCCAAACTCGCGCACGGGACATTCGTACACATTCAAAGTAAAAAAACGGTAAAAAGGAAACGGTTTTTTTTTCTGATGAAGGATTTAACATATAGCATTTGATTAGCTCTTTCATTCGTGCAAAGATTGATTTTGGGTAATTTTTCATTTTTAAGATAATAGCAAAATTCAAGTGATTCGCACGGGACACGAAACAGAAGTGGCTTGTGAGGTCAACCAATTCAAACGCCAATTTCAGCGAATCCAGAGGCAATATTTTAATGCAACTAATTTTAGACTCTTGTGCATTGATGCCTCTTAAAAATGGTTATGATATTTTTCAAAGATGACTTGCACTTTTTTTAAAATTCAATTTGACATAAATTCGCACGGGACATCGCGCACGGGACATTTTTTACCATCACTATTTTTATGTTCCTTCTGTCTCCCTATTTTTAAATTATATATCCAAAACAGCCCGAAAAACTTATTTAAATTAAACTTTCAATATATTTCTTTGAATTAAAATGGTTCATGTTACAATTTTACTGTCCTACTTAGTTTAATCGTTAAAATACAAACGGTCCATTTTGGAAGTCAATTTTTAAGAAAATTTACATAAATATGGAAAAAGTGAATTTATTCCAATGTAGAATCTATTTGTTCATCCTATTGAATTTCTTCTAGTGTATATTGCTAAAATAAATAACTTAAATACATTTCTGGAAGAAAATTTCAAAAGGTGTGAATTTTTGACCAATTTTACGTTTTTGGCCGCGGTGGACCTTTCTGTGGAAATGCCCATATGTGAATGAAATATAAATAAAATTTAAAAACGAGTATAAGTTAGGCAGAGGGGGCTTAGTGCAAAGCTGGCTACGCCCTTGACACTTGTCGCCATCCGGGAGAAATACTCGGTACTATAAAATCGGCAAACGTGAAGTGAACGGTGGGAAGATTTCAGGGCGGGAAAACACGTCAAGACTCATCAGGGGACACCAGATAGTGGTGCGAGGTACGAGTACAGTCGAGTTTAAACAGAATCTGTCTGATTCAGTCGTAGTCGGAGGCAAAGTTGAAATTTCAATTTGTATTCGAGTATTCAGCACACGCTGGAAATTGTGCGCTTATCAGTTGGAACCGAGCCGAGCTGATAGTCTGGATCAGAGTCGTTGGATTAGTACAATTGCACAGTCGGAAGTGATCGAAACATTTAGCGGCAACAGCAGCGGCAACAGAAGCTTTAGTCGGCGTCTCCTTTTGATCAACAGTTGGTATCCTTGATATTTAAACTACGTGTACAATAGAATGGCAGCAAAGAGAATGGACTTAAGTGTGCGCACGTTTTTGGTGTTAAGCGGCAGCTCCAATCCGCTTGGCCAGACGCTTGCTCAGGAGCTGTGTTGCCGCTTGGCAGCTGGATCTGTGGCCCTCATCCTTGATGACAATCAAGAGAAACTGAAGTCGTTGGAGCAACTGTTGAATGAGCAATTGAATCCTGGTGCGGTGCAAATAGTCACTGGCCTTTTGGATGATCACCATAGTAATGGTGGTCAGCTGATGGAGCAGATATTGCGGAAGAGCTCCCATTATGGCTTCCAGCGCACCATCATCGTGCACAACGAAGGAGATGCCGCTACCCATGTGCTAATGGAGCCGCAGTCGGCGCAGTCCTGGACCGAGTATGTGCAGCGTCAGTTGTACGCGCCGGTGGCACTAAATCAGCTCTGGCTGCACGCCAAGGCGCTGGCTGGCGTCGAGAAGCTCGTGGTCAATGTGACGTCGTCGCTGCAGGTGCTTCCACTGGTGTACAGCACATTGTTGTGCTCGTGCAAGCGGGCTCGCGACATGTACTTCCGTTCCATGGCCTCGGAGGAGAAGCGCTCGGATGTCCATGTGCTGAGCTATGCACCTGGACTTCTGAAGACACATGAAACGCAGTGCGATATCAACGGCAATATTGTGGATCCCGAGGAGCTAATGGGAGTGTCGCACTGTCCCGATTTGCCACGCGTTCAGCCGCTACAGTCAACACTCAAGCTGATCAACATTCTGGAGGAGACATCGTTTGTCTCCGGTCACGATGTGGACTACTATGACACATTCGTCTTATGAGTAGCAACGCAGTCGTGGCCCGTGCATCCACCTGGCTCTTGGACGTGGATCGCACTGACACGCACTGCTGCAGACGCGTACGTAAACATGGCTGACGATTATCACTTACATTTTATAATTATGAATATGGAAACGGAAATGAATAAAATTTGGCTGCTGACTCTCGTGCTCGATACGGTACAATGCACGTGTAACGGAAACGGAACACACGAAATCGAAACACAAAACAAATTCTGTTATCTGTTACATTTTTACTTGGTTGGGGAGGCAAATCAGTTTCGGGAATCTCATTAATGGTCTTTGTGTCTCGCTCTCTCTCTCTCTCTCTGTGAAACTTGACTAATCTCTTCCTCTCTGTCTCTGTCTTTTGACATTACGACCTGACGCTTAAATGTAAGCGATTATGATCGCATCAGCCAATGAACCATTCATAAAATGCTTTAAATCTGTTGACAAGACCAGTCAGATCATTGATAAGACACTAAAACGATCACTGGCTCAGCAACAGCGTTGTAGTAAGTGATTAATACAAGTAAAGCGTTTCAATTATGCAAGAGATGCAGCTGTTTTTGCTAGATCAGGACTGTGTCTATTTTGTACTCTTGTGCCCTATATACATATGTGCATAGCACATCTGTTGTTAGCTGAGTGATTTTGTAATCATAGATAATACACAAGTTTATTAACCCTAATTATTGTTAAATAGTGTTATGGTCGGCGCTGAAATATCGATAGACACCAGCTGTTACTAACGCCATCTATTGGTCACAGGCAAAACATACAGCAACAGCTTGGCCAATCAGCGTCGACCAGAACATTAAAAGCGGATAATAGGGAATAGGAGATTAGGAGATGACAGGAGTTTATGAGGTTAGGGAAGAGAAAAGTCAGTCTTGTCTAGCTCGTGGTTGTGAGGAGCAGGAAAAAAGCGGGAGGAAGAAAACGGCAGCCGCAACAGCACAGCAGCGACAACAGCGGTCGCCACAGCACAGCAGCAACAACAGGACAGCATCCGCAGCAGCTACGTCCACAGCACACACACATAGACAACAAGCAACACATCCAGACGCCGCAGCACCTATTTCCTAGCACACACACATAGACAACAAGGAACACGTCTGGACGGAGCAACACGCCGCAGCAGCGATTTACAAGCACACACACAAGGAGGAAACACACGAGACGCGGCAATTAGAACACGCATGCACAACCGGAGGGCATAAAATACAACATAACACAAATCGCGTGAGTCTGTTCCTGCCGGCGACTTGGCACAGTTCATTGCCACCGGCACGCCAAGTGCCACGACTGTTCCCGAGCCACAGCCTCGAGTCAGGATCAGTTCTCTGATTAGCGCAGGCGCAGCCACTCCAGACTTCGGTGTCTACCGGCAAATTGTGTTTCCTGTGGGATAGTTTGTTTATTTGTTGAATTCACATATGCATATTTAATCGTACTTACCTGCGTACATATAATATTGTTGCGCCCTGCCCCATTAGAGCTCTGTTGATTATAGAACACATTAGTAATAACATACACATTCATATTTATATTTATGCACCTTAATATTTAATTATTTGTATTTATTTACATTTACTGATTCTACAACTTTGGCTTTGTTTACATTCGCGCCTGCTATATAGGGTTGCCAGAAAGTCATACTTCGCAATTAGTTAGCGATAGTTTTGGTATTTTGAGTAGGTGTAAATTGTTAGCGTGAAACTATCGGATAAATATAAATAAATTATAATGTAAAATACCATATAAAATGGTAGGGAAATTTATTAATGATAATTAAATATTATAACGTTTATTGAAATATGAGTTGCTAAATTAATTGTTCGGGTGAGATGGGTATGTGGTAGGTTGGGTGAAGTGTGGATTTAGGGAGTCGGCATAAATATCGAAAGCCGACTATAGGTAGGGAGGGCGTCGTAGTGGTGGATAATGCCATCTGTCCACCAAATCCTTGCCAGCAGATTGTCCGTTTAGGTGTTGAGAAACTGAAATCCGTGTGTTTAATTCCAAAAGTAAAAATATAAATATTTTGTTACCCGACTCGCCAGGTATCGAGGTCGACTCATCCCTGAGTTATGCCGATAGCTAGCCGGCAAATCGATATCTGGTTGCGATAGTAAAGTCGGATCATAACAAGTGGCGCCCAAGGGAAAAGGATGCAAGGATTAGAGTTCCGCCTTAAGCAGGCGGCTTAAAATTAAATTAAAAATAAATAGAAAACTATCGTCATCTTTGCCCGGCGTGCGTCGGGCAGCCAGCTTTGATTGGACCGCGGGGAGGACCTCAAAGCCTCACCTGTTGCTGCCACGGTTGGTCTGTCTGGTGTAGCGTTTGGGTAGAGATGGCGATAGCCAGTAGTCAGGTCTAGGGGCTGGTCCCGGAATGGAATTTCCTTATCCAAAGCCGCGTTGCCGTTCCTAGGCCTGATGAAGTCCATCAGTTTGTTATTTGAATTCAAAAATCTTTAAGTAGAGGGTATTGTTCAATGTCTTGACTGTGGTCCACGTCTTGGAGTAGGTTTTCCAGTTCGTTGTTGTCCAGTCTTGTCAGTGTCTAGTATCGCTACCATTCCATAGTCTTAAAAGTCGAATTGTAAATAGGAGCCTACTGGCAGGAAGGAAATACGATAGCTACCGACGGATCCCACACCTGCCCATATTTATCTCACCCATTTTTGTTTGTGAATATTTATTCGATAGTTGTTATTTTTGTTGAATGTTTTTTTTTGTTTATTTGTCAGCAAGGGCAATTGAAATAACCTGGCGGTTATTTGCAAAATAATTGTTTACAGGGTGTTTCTTTTGTTAATCTTTTTGTTGATAGATAGGTGTTAGCTTATTTTAGGATTAGTTTTATATTTATTTATATAGGGTAAAATATATAGATAACATATGAAATTAGGTATAGAATAGCTTGTTTTTTTTTTGTGTATTTATTTTTGTTATTTATTATACATGTTACATGTTTTAGGAGTAATTAAAATAGTGAAAGATTAGAGCAGCATGAATTCTTTTCGAAGTGGAGGTGCAGAAGGGGATCAGATCCCTAGCGAGCTTAGGTCGGCAATCAACATCGCGCTGTTCCAGGCTCAGGAGACATACATGACAGCGATGGAGACAGAGTTCGCCGAGTATAAGGCAATGTTCCGGCAGAATATGTTGACCTTCATGGCGCAGATCCGGGAAACGGTTCAAATTATGTATTCCGTGGATCCCGTGCCATCAGAGCAGCAGCAGCTTCGTGAGCTCTTGGAACTGCCTACAGCTCTCATGGCCAAGGAAACAGAGTCCCTCGTCGATAAGTGGCACAACGAGGCTCTGAAGTCACAGCAGGTACGGGAACCGATGCTAACATTGTCATCTCCGCCTCCAGAAGCAGCTCAAAATAGCATCAAGGACGTGGAATCCAGCCGTGAATTGGAGTCCCTGCAAAAAGTGAAAACGGATAAGCAGATTTCACAGTACAGTGACAAGCAGATTACGTCCGACTCTCCAGGATCAATCGCATCTGGATTTCCGGAATTATGGCCGAAACCGTCACAAAATCCACCTCCAAACGCCCAACGTTTGCCCTGGAACAGAGTGCTCCGAGATCCCCATGTGCGGATAGATGGTGGACCAAAGATTTGTTTTGGGAAGCACGCGAGGAGCAAGAATGTGACGAACTGGCCCATCCTGCGCTTCTGCCAGCATTGGTACCACACCGGAATACAGCAACGATTCGCAAATGAAGCTGATGATCCGCAACTAGATGGAGACCCAGGACCTGATCCCGTCGTGAAGGCGTTATATCGGCCGCGTGCTGGTGGAGGAAACCAGGAGAGAATCCTCGTTCCGAAGAAGTTCCTGTTGCCGCATGGCTCGTCGGGAGGCAAAGGATGGATGCGCAACCTGGAATGGAACACACTCAATCAGTATATTGCCCGGCTAACTCAGTCGATAGATGAGAACTCTTAATCTCAGGGTGTGGGCGATGGCCTACGTTGGCGCCTGGGATGAAGGACATCTACCTGCTCTATCTCCCCCCCCCCCCCCTCCCCCGGGAAGGGTGTGTTGTTATGGTCGGCGCTGAAATATCGATAGACACCAGCTGTTACTAACGCCATCTATTGGTCACAGGCAAAACATACAGCAACAGCTTGGCCAATCAGCGTCGACCAGAACATTAAAAGCGGATAATAGGGAATAGGAGATTAGGAGATGACAGGAGTTTATGAGGTTAGGGAAGAGAAAAGTCAGTCTTGTCTAGCTCGTGGTTGTGAGGAGCAGGAAAAAAGCGGGAGGAAGAAAACGGCAGCCGCAACAGCACAGCAGCGACAACAGCGGTCGCCACAGCACAGCAGCAACAACAGGACAGCATCCGCAGCAGCTACGTCCACAGCACACACACATAGACAACAAGCAACACATCCAGACGCCGCAGCACCTATTTCCTAGCACACACACATAGACAACAAGGAACACGTCTGGACGGAGCAACACGCCGCAGCAGCGATTTACAAGCACACACACAAGGAGGAAACACACGAGACGCGGCAATTAGAACACGCATGCACAACCGGAGGGCATAAAATACAACATAACACAAATCGCGTGAGTCTGTTCCTGCCGGCGACTTGGCACAGTTCATTGCCACCGGCACGCCAAGTGCCACGACTGTTCCCGAGCCACAGCCTCGAGTCAGGATCAGTTCTCTGATTAGCGCAGGCGCAGCCACTCCAGACTTCGGTGTCTACCGGCAAATTGTGTTTCCTGTGGGATAGTTTGTTTATTTGTTGAATTCACATATGCATATTTAATCGTACTTACCTGCGTACATATAATATTGTTGCGCCCTGCCCCATTAGAGCTCTGTTGATTATAGAACACATTAGTAATAACATACACATTCATATTTATATTTATGCACCTTAATATTTAATTATTTGTATTTATTTACATTTACTGATTCTACAACTTTGGCTTTGTTTACATTCGCGCCTGCTATATAGGGTTGCCAGAAAGTCATACTTCGCAATTAGTTAGCGATAGTTTTGGTATTTTGAGTAGGTGTAAATTGTTAGCGTGAAACTATCGGATAAATATAAATAAATTATAATGTAAAATACCATATAAAATGGTAGGGAAATTTATTAATGATAATTAAATATTATAACGTTTATTGAAATATGAGTTGCTAAATTAATTGTTCGGGTGAGATGGGTATGTGGTAGGTTGGGTGAAGTGTGGATTTAGGGAGTCGGCATAAATATCGAAAGCCGACTATAGGTAGGGAGGGCGTCGTAGTGGTGGATAATGCCATCTGTCCACCAAATCCTTGCCAGCAGATTGTCCGTTTAGGTGTTGAGAAACTGAAATCCGTGTGTTTAATTCCAAAAGTAAAAATATAAATATTTTGTTACCCGACTCGCCAGGTATCGAGGTCGACTCATCCCTGAGTTATGCCGATAGCTAGCCGGCAAATCGATATCTGGTTGCGATAGTAAAGTCGGATCATAACAATAGCCAAAGAAATAATTTTCAATTATTTTAATTTTCAATTCAAATCGCAGGAGTCGTACTTGTATATCGATGTTTGCCAGGGCATCGAAAACTATCGGCACTGTCCTATCGATTGCAGCAATCAGTGCCAGGGAAGCGGCTCGCTCATTGGGGCTTCAACATTAGAGATGGACGTGGATCTTATAACGATAGGTCCAGCACGGCCCGAAATTTGCTATAAAAAAAACTTCTTTGTTTGTATAATTGATAACTTACTTTTTAGGGCTAAAATGGGAGGTTTTGGTAATGAAATTATTTAAAATAACGGACATCGCATGCAAAAACTTAAAAATATGCTACAAAAGGTCAGACTCTGTAATTTTTTGTGATTATTGATCGTTAATTTTAGGTGCGTTTCGTGTCTCAAGATAAGGCACGAGCCTGGCCCGAATTGAGAGTTTCTGGCCGGAGCGCGACTATTTTGTAATAACTCACGGCCTTGTATTCATCATATGTATTTGTTGTGTGTATTTTAATAAGCTGCTTGTGGCGAATGCCGAGAATGTTTTGATCGCCACAAATAACTTCAAATCAAGTTAAGCAAATCTCTCGACGCATTCATTGCGAGTGCTGCGTGACCTTGGGCATTGCAGGCGAAATCCAAACGGTTCCGCAGCGTTGCTAGTTGATAAGCGGCGTGGAGCAGCAGTTTAAGCGATTTGAAATGCGACAATTAATAACAATTATCATTAAAATGTGGCGATAACCTTTTTATGGCGGTGTCATTTCAATCGAAGCTTGAAGCTGCGTTTAGCCATTAAGCAACAATGTATTAAGTAGGCTGGTTCACATACAGACATACAGACATACAGGCATGCTTATGAAAGCGAAAGCTCAACGCATTTTCTTCGAATAAAAATTAAATGTGTGGCACTAACGCAATGCTCGAATTTGTATAAATGCCCAATGGTACTTGCTAGTTAGCCGTAAACATTTAAATAACAAGTGCCATAACCCTATAAAATCATGTCAATCACTTGGACGTACTCATACAGATATACAGTGACACACAAAAGTATTGGCACAGCAATAATTTTTACATTTAAGGCTTATTCGCGCCGTTATCGTTAACATATTGGCATCAATGGAAAGGTCGTTTGAATTCCGATTGAATGATATAAAACTTTCCTTAACCCATTAAGTACCCATTGAAAATTTCGGATTTATGTAAATGTTATATAACTTTTTTTCTCGATTCAAAAAAAAAAAAATATTTTGATGCAAAAAAGTTCTTTAAACGAATCTTGGAGTGACTTCAAAATTTTTTTTTCAAAATTCTTTTCGCTAAAATTTTTTTTTATAATTTTTTGAAAATTGCTTTAAAGGCACTTATTGTATGAAAATTACTAATAAGATCCTTTTAAGCAATTTTCAAAAAATTATAAAAAAATATTAGCGAAAAGATTTTTGAAAATTTAAATAAGACATAAATGTAAAAATTCTTGCTGTGCCAATACTTTTGTGTGTCACTGTATGTGAATGTACGATTTGAAGCTTTTACTAAAGCTGTTTGAAAGCTGTGCTGAAAAAAGAGTCAGTCACAAATATTCAACCAACTGTTGCAGCTGTGATTTTAAGTTAATGTTAATTGTCCTCTCGCGATGAATCTGAATCAACGTACTTATTTGCTGGTGACGGGCGCCTCTCGGGGCATTGGCCAGGAGATGGCCCAACAGCTCGCGGGCCAAGTTAACGATGCTGGCTCGGTGGTGGTGCTGCTGGGCCGCTGTGAGCAGCAGCTGCAGAAGACGAAGGCCGTCATTTTGGGAGATCGTCCCAAGCTGACGGTGCACACATATTCCCTGGAACTGGCCACAGCCAAGGCATCGGACTTTGCGCGGATTCTCGATGAAACGCTGTCGGGCAAGGAGTGTGCGGAGTTTGAGCGGGCCATTATTATCCACAACGCCGGCACGTTGGGTGACACCTCGAAACATGCCCATGAATTGGGCGACATTGAGATTCTGGAACAGTATTATCATGTTAATTTGTTCTCGGCGCTGGCATTGAATCGCGAGTTCATGCGTGTGTTTGCCGATCAGTGTAAGCTTGTGGTGAATCTCAGCACACTGGCCGCTCTGGAGCCGTTCTCATCGATGGCCTACTATTGTACGGTCAAGGCGGCGAGAGAGATGTACTTCCGTGTGCTGGCGCTGGAGGAGACGCCGGCCAAAACGCTAGTGATCAACTATGCGCCTGGTGTCATCGACACTCAGATGACGCTTCAGGTGCAGAGTGAATCCCACGATCCGGCGTTGGCGGCTGCATTTCGGGAGCAGCGCGAATCGAAGACTATGCTAACGCCCCAACAGACGGTGCTCAAGTTTGTACAGGTGCTGCAGGCTCAAAAATTCAGTTCGGGCGATCATGTGGACTACAGGGATTAGACCAACATGCTCTTTCCCATACATATGTCTACTTTAATCTGTGGTTTATGGTTTCTATTTTTCTAAAATCAAGTAAAATTAAAGAAACAAATGTTAAATCTAGTTATAAACTTTTTAAAAGAAATCTGATGCAGCTCGTCGTTTCGTGGGAATTTTCAAAAGGTCATCGGTCAGAGTGGATCCCGTATCAATGGGTGTAGTGTTGCAGCTGCTGCTTGGGTTGATGGGAGTCTGTTTGCCAGTGATTAGAGGATTCGTGCGCACCATTTTCGGCGTAATCTTTACTTTGCCCGGCGATGGCGTTGGCAACGGTGTGTGCCGCAATCCCAGTTTTCCCGAGGCCAGGCGGCGAGCAGCTGGTGACATGCTGGCCAGACGCTCCATATTGGAGCGCACAAAAGGCGAGCCAATGTTGCGACGTGCCGTATTGAGCGCTTGTTGTTTCTGGTTGCGCATCTTCTCGCTAACTTTCTCAGCCAGTGCAATCGCAATGTTTTCTCTGCGCGAGTTCTCATTGATGCGAAATGAGGGCCCCGACGTGTTGCGAAGTGGAGTATCACCACCATCCAGGCGAAAGGGTGTACCATCGATTTCACCCCATGTCATGATGGGCGAGAAAGCGACGCCCGGCCGGGGAGAAGGTGAACGCAGCAGATCAAAACCGCGTATTCGTGGCGTGGCTGCACTAATCTCTTCACCCGTTGCACTGGGATTCGTATTCGCATTGGCAGCTGGCGAGTTGGCTTGGCCTTCGGCTTGGGAACTTGTAGGCAACCGTGTGGCATTATGCTGAATGCTTTGTTTTCGTTCCGCCAGTTGAACACGCTCCTGCTCGGTCAGTTCGACGCCGTCTGGCACATACATAACGGAGTTCATATTGGTGTATGTCCATGTCTCGATCTTGCGCAACGGATCAGGCTCCTCAAATTGTTTCTCAATACTGGGCAGCATTAATGCCCGCTGAAGCTGCTCCGCGGAAAGCTGTTCGTGATTGTACAGAACGGCGTATTTCTGACGCAGCTTTGCCTCGGCCGTCTCAATAATTTCTTGAAAGCTTTGATTGTCCTCGCTAGTGTAATGCTGCAGAAAAGAGTCCAGCGACATTTTACCCCCAATACCATCCTGGCAACCACCTTCCGCGACGCTGCTGCTGCTGCTGTTGTTGCTCTTCCTGGACAGCGGCGTATCTGTGCGTGTGTGTGGCGTGGCACTGGCATTTGCTGTGCTCAGTGGCGTTTCAAATGTTGCTGGTGACATGGCTATAAAATGTGCAGACAACAATGTTAGTTAAGTGAATATGTAAGTAACTTGTTGGGTAAATATGAAACTTACCACTGTTGCGACCGTTGCTGGCATTCCTGCTCCCAGCACTCCCAGTGCCAAAACTGTAGCGCGCCCGAATTTCTGCCATTTGCAGGAAATCTCGTCGTGACTCTGCATCCAAGTAATCATTTTGTGCGCGAAGTCGCTCCAAATCGGGAAAGAAGTCGCGCTGTATAATCTTAGACATTTCTTCAATGTAGCGCTCTTCGGTTAAGATTTTGGGTTTCGCTTTACGACGTTCGTTGTTATTCGGCAGTGGACGCTTAAATTCGGCTAGTGCAGTGTTTTGTGCCTTGATCATTTCGACGGCACGACTGCCAGGTGTGCCGGGCGTGCTCGGTGTTTCAGCCATAATTCCACAATCTGTTAGTTCAATCTGTTAAATATTGACTAATCGAACAAGAGTTACCCAAAACCAAAACAAACGTTTGATATCAGCTGCGGGGCTGCCACACTGCCCGAAAACTATCGATACAGTTATCGCACTATCGATTGCACACACATCACATCATTGTTGATATTCCTTTAAAAATTTTATTTTTAAAATTAATATTTACATTTTTGATTAATTAAAAAGTGGTTATAGAATGCCAAGCATTATATTAAGTTAAATTTATTTTTTATTTATAAAGAGTATAATGGTTTTAATAGTAAAACATGAAATTCAAAAAGCCAATATAAATGCATTTCATTGTTGTCTGAAAAATGTCTGACATTTTCAAAAATTTTTGTACTTGGTACAAAAATTTACTGAAAGAATTACAAAATTTAAAAACAAAATTGTTTACAGTGCGGTTAAAAAGTTTTCGCCCCCAAAGACGAATATTCAAAAATAGTATGTCCAATGCTCACACGATTGCGGGAGTATACTGCATCCGAAAAAAAACCGGGGAATTAGTTAGCATGAATGTGTGAACCTGCAGAAAATAAAATAAAAATTTTTGTAGAAATGTCAGCCATTTGAAAATGAAAAGTTGATTTTTCGTCGTTTGGCGCATCATTCATCAAAATCGGTCAAATTATATTTTTATTATTATATTTTTCATGCTACTTTGGACAACGAGTATTTTACAGCGTCAGTGTTTTCTTGGATATAGAGATTAAAGAGGAGCCCACATTACAAAATCAAAAATGTAGTATAGTATCTGAGATAGCTGTTTATTGAGACGGACGGACAGGTGATTAAAAAGGGCTCTGCCATGCATCCTTTTGCCAGTTACGCACTTGCTAGGAGATTTTAGTCCTTAGTACGAGGCCTCGATCTTGTCCGAGTACAGTTTATTATGTGCTTTTAATTTTATCAGTATGAGAATGAGCGTTAAATTTGTACTAGTTTGATAATTATTAAATATTAAACTAAATGCGGAAATAACAAATTTATTTGCCTTTTAAAATGGTGCATTTAGTTGGTTGGCGACCTTTCAATTTGTGATAAGTAAGTTTAAAGTAAGATTTAAACCTAAAATTATTACTGGATATTTTGACTTATAGTTATGCCTCGCATTCTTTAAGAGTTTACAAAAAATTTACCCGACCATCACTTATATAATTTTTATAATCGTAGTAACCAGATTCAAGTTTGGTTTAGATGTGCCTATTGTTAACATAAAATTCGTTACTTCATTATAAAAATGTTTCTGAACTAGAAACATCTGAACTTAGATAGATATAGAAAAAAATGATATAAAAGAATAAGTGTACAAAAGAAAGGAAAACACCAAAAAACAAGGGTGATGAAAAAGGATTCTTACCGGAGCTAAATAACAATCAAGTGAATAATAATGGATACATTGACATGTTTTGGAATGTCTTGTATGGTGACTATCATTATAATCCCAGCATTGGCCATCGCATTTTTATACGGAATCAGATTGAAGGCATGGTTGATGGATTATTCGTTCATGTGTGCATATCGACGAATGGAACCGGGGTACTTATGTTCAATTTGCTTAGAATGCGTCAACGGAGATCATTGTCCTCTGGGTTACATCCATCGCTTATCTTGCGGTCACTGGTTCCATAAGAAATGCATCTATCTCTGGCTGATCAAAAATGGGAACTGCCCGAATTGCCGTCGATCAATACATTTCCCTTTTACCACAGCTGATATACCCCACTACATATTATATGGAGGAGAATCGCAGCATTATCCTCTCATGTGGTACCTCAATGACTTGTTTGAACAACACAATCGAATCCGCTAAAGATGAACTTGTACTTGTAGTGTGGACAACGGAAAAGCAAGGGTGAAGGATTGCGAATGAAAATTTTGAAATTATTCATCTAATTACCATCTTATCCGATCTGATAGTTATAAGAATGGAATGAGATAATAAACAGGTTAGAGTATCTCCTTCAATTTTACTGACCATTTTTAATTGTGATACTTGTCATTTTTTACTGTGATCATTTTATCTAGGTCCGTCACATTACGTTGTTTCCCATGGTACGGAATATGAAAATGAGTGAAAAAGTAAAATTTGTATCAATTTTCGATTGTCTTCCTTAAAGAGATTCTTTTTATTTTTAATACAATTATATCCAATCCATCTGCTATAAGTATTTTTAAATTTGCACAGCTCGTGTAATGTTTCACTTCTGTTATTCATTCCCAATGTATAGAGCTTTTCTACAGTGCAAATGACAATAATTCCAATGAAAATGACTCAATTTCAGTGGGAACGCCATCGACATCGACATCAACATGCCATTATCATTATCATACAAATGTTGCCTGGCTGCTGATATTGCTGTTGTTGCAGCGACTGTTGCTGCTGCTGCTGATGCTGCTGATATTCCCGCTGCCAACAAATCTGTTAACAGTTGGCAATAATTGTGCTGCAGCAGAAACATCGTCATAATTTCAGTGTCTGCTTTGTCCCTTTTCGGTTGCTTTGGTTGCAGGCAGCAGCAGCAGCATAATGTTATTTTGTTTTCCGGCTATTTTGGGATGGGCCTTTTATTGTTGCAGGCAGCGTTGTCATCGATCGCATTAATTTTGGTAAGTGCGCCGCATTGGGCGCAAGGGGAAGGCCTAAGATGTTGAAGAGATGCTTTTCAACACACAGTGGCAAACGATTTTTATGGCACGACATTTCCGAGCAACATTTTCTTGAATTACTCGCTCAATTTCCGTTGAATCAACGAGAGACCGACTCCCAACAGCCAACAGCCAACGGTCGATTGCCTGTCGACTTCTGACTCTCGACTCCCGATTCCCGATTCCCGACAACCAACAACCAACAACCGACTCTCCGAACTCTCGACTGTCCTCTTCAGCAACTTATTTGGAGTATAATTGCAACGGCAAGTGTGAACGTTAATTGATGGCCTGTTGCAATATTGTGTAATATTAATTAGCCCCTCGCGACAACCATCAAAATATAATTTGTAAATATGCTCATACATATGTACATATTTTTACCCTGCATCTTCTATATTGACTTCATGATTTTGTCAACTTTTTTTATTTCATAATTTTCACGGCTCATAAACGCAACTACTTTGTTGCCCGTCAGCTTTGTTCTTTATTCCTTTCTCTATCTCCCTCTATCTTCTGGCTCTGCTCTTTTTACAGCCGATCGTCGCCAGTTGGAGGCACGTGCGTCTGGCATGTGAGTGTGTATGCGTGTGTGTGTGTGTACGTGCATTAAAAAAACGGGGAAATGGGCAAAGTATCCTCGTCTTGGGCATCCAGCACAGATTTGTTTGTGGGCGTGTCAGCAATATGTCAATATCCACTCGAGAGTCGCGCATGCGTGCTCCCCAAATGCCCGGAAAAGGTCGTGCCAGAGCCGAAGGCGTAACCACAAAGGGTTGCAGCACTTCACTGCTGCCCTCAGCTCAGGATGTGGCATGCCAGCTAAACTTTAAAAACGATCGACTAGGAAATACCGCACATTGTATTGAATTTGAAACCAATCTCCATCGACTTTAGTATGTAATTAATGCAAATGTGTTATTCTGTAGTACATTAAAATATATTATTTAGTTTGAAAATTTCCCTGAATTTTACTGTCAAAATATTGTGAAAGCTTCGCACAAAAAAAAATCATTTTCTTTACAAAAAAAAAAAAATGTATCTAAGACTATTGACTTACATTTAAATATAACGTTTCTCAATATTAGCGGTGACGTTTTCAAGAAATGCAATAAGAAAAAAAGCAAGCTCACCTCTAAAAGCAGTTAAATTCAATATAACAAAAATTAAAAACAAAAAAAATGTTATATAAAAAGTTAGTGCGTCATACATTTGTACACATAAAAAAAATAAATTTGGTAAGAGCTAGAATCTGGCGGATACAAAGTGTAATAAAATTAATATGTGTTTAATATTTTAACTCAATAATTGTGTGTTAACAACCTTTAATTATTTTTTTTTTATTATTTTATCATTTTAACTTGATTTAAAACAATTCAAAGATTTTATAGATTTCAGTCTTTGTCCTAAGTAATTTCTGTTAAAATCGATTGGCTTTAATTAAAGTCTTAGAACTGCTCCTAAGACATTACAGTACATTATTTTTTAAAATATGAAATGTTATTAAATTAAATTCCTTGAAATACACACTTGGTCAACATAATAACAAGTGTGTACAAAGCCGCAAAGGCAGAGTTACTGCTACATATACATAGTATGTATGCACGAGTGTGTTACAGGGTATTAAAAAAATAAAACGGAAAAATTAGAATACCAAACACACGACGCGCACGTAAACAAAGGTTCAAGTGTCAATTGAAAAGCGGAAAAAATAAGTCAAAATATAAACACGGTTTCACTTTCAAAGCGATTAGCTATGGGCGCGCCTTGAACTTGTGCGGAAAATGCAGGCAATAACAAAAACAACAATGGCACACAGCACTGTGCAAGTTGATAAGAATAACAGTCGCAGTCGCAGTTGTCGTTGCTGCCACTTGAAAACCTTCCAGCCATTTGACACCATTAGGCGAGGCAAGGAGAACGAGCGACCAGACGACCGATCGATCGATCGAACAGGCGACACACCGCACACCTACAACAGTGACATACAAACACACACACACACACACACTACATTGACATGGACCTACCGCAGTGATGCCTGGCAATAAGTATTCAAATTTTCAATGCTGATATTCATTTTACAGTGGCACACAGAAATCATTTTTCAAAGGGTCTTCAGTCTCGGTCTCGGTTTGGCCTTTTGAAGTGCCTGGCGTCTGTCCAGCCCATAATCATCATTATATGGTACTCGTATCGACTGGCGACTGGACTAAGCACAGCTGTAATCCAAGGCCACTATTGCCATGGTGCTGTATATAACTTGGACTATTTATGTTGGGCTTGGCATAATGGAAATATGGCCCCGACTACGTCATCTAACGATAAGACTTATCAGTAACAATGATAAAAAAAAACGTTGCCTTTGATTAACAAATGCCAAATAGAAAATTATGAACTTGAATGATTCGTGTGCTCTATATTCATATATATGTATATATATATATGTACATTCAAATGTATTTTACTTATATAGAGGCCTTACTTTACAAATAGATAGTTCTTAAGCTATATTCAATAGGAAGTGATATCCAAAACAGGTAATTAAACCGTAACCGTTTCGTATTCGATTCATGTATAACAATTTTATAAATTTTATAGGAATTGTCTAAACTTTCTCCTTCCTTTTCTCAAACATTTAATTGAATCATGTGGAAGAAACAAATGTAGATTGGCAGAAGAACAAACAAATTTGGTTTGTAAACGGAAATCATGTAACTTTTTAAAAGCTAAAACATTACAAGTTTCGTTTACAGTTTTGACACCGACTCAAAAAGATTTTACGTAACAGGTAACTCAAAACCAAAATTGTTACTGAAATTCGTGTTGGTTTAATCGAAAGTATTCTATTTCAGCTGAATACTTATAAAAATTCACAAAAAAACATTTTTAATAATATTTTTTCTTTAACTTGTTTTCATTTTATTTTAAAAACTAGACTGGTCAAATGAGTTACTTGACAAACTGTATCTTTAAACAGCGTGAACTTCCGGTTACGTCCCTCTTGTGTAAGTGAATCACAGGCTTCACACTTGCATAGTTACTCATCATAATATTGTCTGTTTGAAAATACATACTATCAGGTGCCTATAGTAAAAGTCGTTAAATGATGATTAAGTCATTCTTATCACCTAAATTTGTTCAAGTTGCTCATTTTAAGGCCAAACTCGGAAATGTAACTAAAGTGAAAATTGCATCGTTATTTTATTACTATTTAAAACAAGAATACAAGCAGCTTAGACTTGTGCCAAAAACGTTAAATCACAGCATTTATATTTACTGAATAGTATTGTAATAATTTTAATTTTTATTAAAATTTTACTAAAACATTAAAAAGTAAATCTAGATAGAATGAATTGATTTCGCTGAAGTAAAGCTTGTGGGCATCCATTATTATTTCGGAGTCTCAAGTATTTTAAGCGCAACATATTATAATGATATTAGTTAGTTTGAAATCAAACAGAAAAGTCGGTAAAAGAGATATTTTGTTATGCAATTTTTAAAGTCTATGCTCTTAGCTCAGGTTTGTTTAACCCGGTGTATCCAGAATCCACCACGAACTTTGGTCAACAAAGGACACACTCAACTTAAGTCAACTGTCACGGAATTTACTTTCCTGACTCGTATCACCATTATCCAAAGAAAAGGAGGGATGGAGACATTCGACTTAAAGAGTTCTTTTTCTAAAGTTTATTAATTTTACTGCCACTCATTTAGCTCGAGTTAGAGAGAGAAATCCGAGTTATAGACTGTAGTTAGATTTATATGAAACTCTCTTGATCTTTGCAGTATTATTTGCATTAAAGACAGATGAACTTGAAAACGTAGCTAAGCCACACTCCTTTAATATTTAATAATGATCTATCTGCATAATTATGTGCCTTAATAACTCTGTTCTTAGCACTCTTCCAAGTATTGTGTAGGACTTTTTTAAATAGATATACACTAGACGGCATATTTATTTTGACACCATTTAAAGTTAAATCTACTCGTTATTTGAAGCTACTTCATGTACATTTTGGCATCAATGGAAAGTTCATTTCAATTCCGTTCGAAAGATACAAAATATTTCTTAACCCATTTAGTACCCATTGAAAATTTTGAATTCAAAAAAACGTAAATTTTAAAACTTTTTTCCTCGATTTTTTTCAAAAATTTTTTTGAATTTTTTGAATTTCGCTAGTATTTTTAATAAATTTTTGAAAACTGCTAAAAATGACTATTTTAACCCCTTTTCCCTCCTTTTCATACAAAAAGTGCCTTTTTTGCATTTTTCAAAAATGTATAAAACTATATAGTTCTAGTAAAGTATTGATAGTAATGAAATAATTGCGCATATTTATGTGTACATTTAACTTAAATCTCTTGCATGTGTGTGTGTGTGAGTATGCAACACTCCCAGTTCTCTTCCATCTTCCATCTTCCATCTGGCCCATTCAACACGTTTGGGCTGCCTTTGGCCCTCTATACTCGTATACCGTCGATCGACGACACATCTGTTGTTCAGTCTTTTTGTGTTATTGTTTTTATGAATTTTATGCAAGTGTTGAGAAATTTATGTGCTCCCTGGCCGCGTCTCAACTGGAAGCCAGAATGCATGCCAATTTGCTGTTATTTATGGAACTAACTAACAACAACAATTATAATAATACCAACAACAACAACAACAACAACAACAGCAGCAGCATCAGCAAAAGCAACTGTAAATGGCGTTATTAAATTTTAGACGCTGCGAAAAACTTGGATAAACGGAACCCGTAATACTATGACGTATGTATGTATGTATGTATGTAGGTGTGCTGTGTGACAGCTCTTTGAAGATCGGATATTTGGAATCGCCCCGGAACATTTATTATGTGACACGGGCAAAGTTCAATAGCGAAATAATCAATCTCCGATTTCAGGTTGCCTTCACGTCACTTTCTTTTTTTAAAGCTATTTTTGAATTTGTTTCTTTTTTATTTCCTTTTTTTTTTCGATTTGTATGCTTATTGTGACTACTGAATGTCGCGTTCTGACGGCTTGTCAGTTGATTATATTTTTTCTTAGACACAGTCATGACAACGTGTGAAATCGCATAGATCCCCGACGCAGTGCTCTTAAACTCTATACCATGTGTACATAGTACTCGTATATAGGAATATATATGTACATATATTTACTATACGTCATAAACGTGCCGTTACTAATGATAACAGCACCACATGTCACACGCTTCAATGCTCAGGTCTCTGTCCTCTAAAAGTATTCGAGTATAGTACATATGTATGTTTGTATGTAGTACTTATAACATAGGTTTTTAATACATACATAATCAGTATATAGAATATTTAACAAAATGCATTACGCCTCGGACTTGGACCCCAGAAAACTTGTAAACGAGTGCACCTATTGTTGATAAGAAAGCACTGTCCATAGCTGGAATGCCCGATTTCCACATGAAACCATACTATTGAATGTGTGGAGCAAGCTATGATCACATTAATCAGAGGTTTCATAAAGAAACTTGTTGTTAATTCGGTAATATTTATTGATTAGATTAGCCAGTATCAGCAGGGCGAGATACGGGCACACAAGGGTGTGGTCAACATTGTGATTCATCTAATGAATCAATGTACAATATACAATGTACAATATGAATGAATCCGAACAAAACACTGATCCTGAGATTGTATCTTAAGGTAAAAGATACAGAAAATAAAACCACTTTCTAGGTAAAAATTATGCAATGAGTCTTAAGGTTTTGTTTGAAAAGTGATCTCTTTTTACAGATTTCTTAATAAGTTTGAGTTGTTTTTGTTTCAAATTTAATTAATTTGGATAAATCATGAATACGACGAAAATACGAAAATAATGCATGACCAACAGCACAGAAAATACTCGGGAAAATAAAATGAATAATAAATGAGGGACTATTTAAAAAAAACAATGCTTTTGTCATATTTGGTTGGAAAGAAAATCATGTCCGATTTGATCCTAGACCCCAATATCTCAAAATCTAATCAATTTTTTGGAAAAAGTGAATCGTTTTTCGGTAATATTTGTAGAGGACTCAGCAAACCAACTCAAGATGCAGTAAGTAAACGGCAAAGGTACATACGAGGTTTTCGTTCCGAAAATTTGGAGTTTTTAAAAGCATTGGAGGCGACAGATTGCCGAAAAGTTAACATATCACAATCTAAGATACATATGTACGTAAACAAGCTCGATATTTCCCTTACTAAAAGATGATATGCCACATATAATTTTTTGAATGGTAAAACATTCGATTCTGTTCAGGGTGTCAAAAACCTTTTGATCCAAATTCGGTTCGCCGATAAAAATGAGAAGTTTCAATGGTCGGAATTTATCAGCTTTTCAAAGGATGGAGAAAACTGTTCAAACATAAGGGTGTGCACAAAATTTATACACATAAAACAAATTTACCTTTTAAAAAATGATATCTTCTTAAATTATTATGTACAAATTTATAATCAATTATAACCCACAAATAATAAGACAGAAAAAATGCTAAAATATGATTGACGTAAGTTTAAAATTAATATTAATTAGTGCTCCTTATAATTAAAGGATCTACCATCCCAAACAAGCAATTTTTAACGTGTTGGATAATAGTGCATAAATTAGATAAACATTGAATCGGCAATATCTCTCCACATTGATAAAATAAAAGTTTACTTAAATCAAAAACTACATTTTTAAAGACATAAACTAGCATGAAACTTTGTGGAGATAGTATACCAAACAAACGTTCAAACGAACTCTACAATGATGTCAAATCTTCGCCGTGCCTTATATTTTGTTTGTATCAGATAAACAGTTTAAGTGGAAAACCTCAAAAATAACTATTAGTTTTGAGTTGCAGCACTTTTGTGTAATGTAATAACAGGTAGTATTAACCATTGAAAAACTTAAGATGTATTCGGACTACTGCAAAAAATAATGCACAATAATTCTGTGATGTATTGTACTCGTACTAGTGTAATCAGAATCTTCAGCTTACTTTGATGTTCTAGTTTCCAGATATGACGACTTATCTGCTTTCATCTGTCAACGGACGCAGCTCGTAATGCGCTTATCAAAATGGGACTCTGTTGTGGGGGATGGGGAGCTGTGGAGGGCGAAGATAAGCGTGAAAACAACAAACGAAACCATTTGATTTCAATGCGCACACTGACTCAAAGGTGTGTATGTATGTGTGTGTGTGTGTGTGTGTGTGTGTATGTCGGTGTGTCAGTTTGGCCGATGCGCAAGTGTGAACACACTCTTTCGTTGGTTTTTCTCAATTAAATCAATGGCACTTTTTGTTTACTCGACAGAGAGAGACAGAAAGAGAGAGAAAGAGAGAGATAAAGAGATTGTGGAGGCTGACGAGCATAAACATAAACAAAGAAAGAACCAATTGCAGGCTGCTGGCAGCCATTTTATTTGCCTGTACGCATTTAACCGTAAACTAAGAAAGTCGCTTTTGGTTTTGTTTAAAAATTATGCTTTTATTGTTGAAACTGTAGCAGCATTTCAATGTAAGTACTTACATAAGTAGTATATATCATCAATGTATGTATGTACATAAGTAAAACAATTAAGGGCTCACTTGACCGTTGCAGCCTTTCAGCTTGCAATTCCAAGACATTGCAACTCTGACCAATCCGCAGTTTTTTTGTTTACATTTTGAATAGTTGAATTTTTGTAATTGCGGCTCGATCGATTTAATAGCAAAGAATATACTTTTTAGTACTTTTTTTTAGCTTTAACAGCTATTGTAAAAATAATATATATTTGGAAAGGTCGTTTAAATTCCGTTTGAATGATGCAAAAATTTCCTTAACCCATTTGGTACCCATTGGAAAATTCAAATTTTTGTGAACGTCTACTTTTTGAACTTTTATCCTTGATAAAAAATTTTCGATCATCTCTTCGCTAGTATTTTTTATGATCTTTTGAAAATTGCTTAAAAGCCACTTATTGTGTGAAAAGTAGGAAAAAGGGGTTAAAATAGTAATTTTAAGGATTTTAAAAAAAATTATAAAAAATACTAGCAAAAAGATTTTTTAATTTTTTTTTTTGTTACTCTTAGAATTGTTTCAATAATTTTTTTTATACCAAAATATTTTTTGTTAACAATCGAGGAAAAAAAGTTTAAAAAGTAGACGTTCCCAAAAATTCGAATTTTTCAATGGGTACCTAATGGGTTAAGATAATTTTTGTATCATTCAAACGGAATTTAATCGACCTTTCCAAACATATTTTTTTTAACTATGAAGACTTGACTAACAATAGCTGTTAAAAAAAAGAGCATAGTTTTTCTGGCTAGAGTATGTGGAAATTTTTTTTTGTTTTCCATAGAGCCAAAGAGCTGTTTTCATAAATACCAAATATACTACGTAATATCGGCGCATCTTTATCCTTGCAGATGTGCAATATTGTGGACAAGCATAAAATATCTGCAAGGCTACAACGGTCAAGTGAACAACCAGAGTTTCAAGATAGAGTAAACTTACAAAATCTATATTTTTAATAACGATTACAAGGCAATGCAAGTACATACGACGTACAAAAAAATGGTTAAAAAAAAATTAGTTACATTCTAATACAATTAAGACACATTTTTGGCACACATTTTAGAACTAGACACAAATCTGTCCCTTAAGACTAGAAAAAAAAGTTCAATACATATATATTTGAGTTGGGTTGAGTTGAGTATAATTTAGACTTGAAAATACTTGTAATACTTGAGTTCAGACCCCAGGCTGACTACTATATAATACTTTTGGATAGTGATCCAATAATGTGCTCAGCGCGGCCCCAAATCGATGTAGCTATTGGGCCGCATCATCTGATGCGCTGCCGCCGCGGAACCATAGAAGCTCTGGTAGCTGCTCATGCCGTAGGCAGCGGCCGCCGCCTGTCGCATGTGGCCCGTGGAGACCTTGAGCTTGTCGTAGGGGCTGCCATAGGGACTGCCATGGCTGTGGTAGTGCGCCGCCGCCGCGTTGTGATGATAGATGGCCCCGAAGTTGCTCTGCTCCGCCGCATACGGCTGGCCAATGCTCGAGTAGATGTTGGCCGCCGCCATCACCTGGGTGGCAGCCGCGGCAGCAGCAGCGCCCGCCGCTGGCGGCGAGGCGGAGCTAGCCGAGAGCGGAGTCAGTGGCGTCGCCGTATGTTGATGCTGATAGGGATGATGATGATAGCTGCCACCATAGCTGGTAGACATTTGATGTAGGTTCTGTTGTTGTTGCTGCTGCTGTTGCTGTTGTTGTTGTTGATGTTGCTGCTGTTGCTGCTGTTGCTGCTGCTGATGCAGTTGCTGTGGCGCTGATTGTTGCTGCTGCAACTGGTGTTGGTGGAGCTGCTGCTGCTGTGGCAGCGACGATGGCTCCAACTGATAGCCCAACAGGTCCGGCGAGTTGCCCGACGTGGAGCTGCTTGATGGCGTCGCCGGCAGCTGCATGGGCAATTGTGATGTTGCTGTTGCGGTTGCGGGTATTGCTGTTGCCGACGCTGCCGTTGTCGCTGTCTGGTGCTCAACAAGCTCAGTGCAGCTCAAGCTGAAGCTGTTGGGCGGCGTTCTGTCCTTTGTTTTAAGGTGTTGCTGATGCATTTGTTGTTGCTGTTGCTGCTGCTGTTGTTGCTGTTGCTGCTGCTGCTGCTGCTGTTGTTGCTGTTGTTTCATGCGTGCTTGGCTCTCGTGGCTCATGCTAGACATGCCCAGGCTGCTGCTGGTACTGCAATTAAATTTAAAAATGAAATTGAAATTGAAATTGTAAAATTGAAATCGTTTCCGATAAATATTTAAGTTTGCAGTCGCTGCTCTGCCGATTTGTTTACAATCGACCTACCACCCCCCCAAAAAAATATGAAATACGAAAGACGAAGACCCAAATTGTTTATGCCATCGTGGCAAGCAGGCACATCTGTCAGTTGCCCCATCACAGCCAGCCAGAGATGCTTATGCTCCACTCACTCCACTCCACTCCTCGTTTTGAGTTATTGTTTCATGTGTTTTATTTTTGTAGACGCGACGTAGACGCTAAGCGTCGGCAATTCCCGGAATGCCTTTCTTTATGGCAACAGCAGCGGCCGACGGTCGACGGGCTGTCTAGTAAGCCACTTGGCCGCCTCTGGAATCTGATAACATTTCGAATGGGAGCTGCTCCAACTGGGTCAATTTCATAACAAATTATCTAATGATTAAACAAAAACAATCACGATTCCGATGCTTCATTTCAAAACGAATACGCGACAACAAATGGGAATAATATCAATCGACTTTCAGAGGTGCCCCTTGATATTTTTCTATTCCTACCGTTGATGCCACAAATTATCGCTCGGACCTATATTTTTTTACATTTTATGTCATATTTTTGAAGCTTACAAAAGATTTGTTGTTTAATTTATTTGTTGTTTAATTTTGTAAAATGCTATCGTTGGAAAAGTTTTGAATGCTTCTCAAAACAAGTAGGCGAGTTGATTAAGCTCTCGACTAGCGGATACCACTCACTTTACAGTTATAGTTTCATGATCAAACTGTTAAAAAAATCTTCTCAGAAGGAGTTTTCATATTTGGAAGATAAAAATATACTTATTTGGTTTACTTACACATCGTTGGTGCCATCATCTCGAAATCCTTTTGCAAAAGGATTGCTAGATATTTTCAGCTGTGTTACCTGCAATACGAATAATATATTTAAAATGATTCAAATTATTTGGCCTCAATTATATTTATTAATAAATAATGTTAATATTTCGGAGCTCTTATTCTGATTTTTTTAAATTATTTGTTGTGAGAAATGCAACAAATTTGAAAATGTTTACAAAGCATTAAAAAACAACAGAAAACTATGTAGATGTACACACACACACACACACACACGTTCAAACACTCACACGTACAGAATAAAATTATTTGCAATAAATTGTAGAACGAAAAGTGTTAACACCCACGTTGAGCGCATAAATAATTTAAATACTTTCGGAAAAATGCCGCTAAAAATAAAATGCCAAAGAATTTTCATTTTGTTGATCATCTGGCTGTTTTTTTTGTTGTTGTTGTTATTGTTGCTATTGCTGTTGTACCACTTGGAAAATTATGAATAATACCCTAGCAACGCACGGCAGAGGGTATTATAGTTCAGCTTTTATGTCTATCTGTTTTATAGATATTTGATTTTTCATCCTCCTACTAAGTATGGAACGCAATAAAATTATTTTTGATAGACATTTTTATGAAATAAGCTGAAACAATTTTAAATAAGAACCTTTTTCCCTTGTAAAGATAGATGAATAGTTTTATTAATATTAGTTTTATTCATATTGGGCTGTAAAGCTTGAATTTTAGCTAGATAAGGTTGCCAATGTTTAAGTTTGATAACAATCACTTTTGCCATTGTCGATTTAACTCAATATTTAATAAAGAATTATGCGATTTCGCATTGTAAATTAATAATAATAAAAGAGTACAAGAAATAGAAAACAAACAATCAGACCAAAATGGCACATAATGTAAAAAATTATATGTATGTATATGCATTAGGGTGTCCCTTATTTGGGCAAAGTCAATATTTTTAAACGCATACGGGCTAGTTCTGTTCATTAGGTCCTAAAGCACTCAGAAATAAATTTTTACCTCAATCGGAGTATGATAACCCGTGCCGACTTGGATCGGAAAATTTCAAAATTATATGGGACATAAAAAAAAAATTTTTTTTTTTAATTTTTTATTTTTTTATATTGTTTATTAGGTCCTAAAGAACTCAAAACCAAGTTTTCACCTTGATCGGAGTACGATAACCCATTCAAATTTGCATCGAAACATGAAAAACCATCGAAAAATGTATAATCAGTGTTAAAATACTGTTTTTTCATGTTTCGATGCAAATTTGAATGGGTTATCGTACTCCGATCAAGGTGAAAACTTGGTTTTGAGTTCTTTAGGACCTAATAAACAATATAAAAAAATAAAAAATTAAAAAAAAAAATTTTTTTTTTTATGTCCCATATAATTTTGAAATTTTCCGATCCAAGTCGGCACGGGTTATCATACTCCGATTGAGGTAAAAATTTATTTCTGAGTGCTTTAGGACCTAATGAACAGAACTAGCCCGTATGCGTTTAAAAATATTGACTTTGACCAAATAAGGGACACCCTAATATGCATGCATGTGGAGACTGTAGAGGGGGAACCCAATGGCAAAGACTTTTCGGCCAAATGTTTCGAGAATGTAAATTTGAAAAATTGAAAAGCGTTGGCGCTTGTCGTTTACAAGTGGTTCTGATGACAAGTGGGTCAAGTGTTTCGTCTCTGTATCTGTATCTGTATCTGTATCTGTATCTGTATCTGTATCTGTATCTGTATCTGTATCTGTATCTGTATCTGTATCTGTATCTGTATCTGTATCTGTATCTGTATCTGAATCTGGATGCCCGCCCTGGCTTGTCTAACATACTTACTCGCTGGTTCTGGTACGCTGTTACGGCCGTAAAACTGGTCTCCGGGAATATGAACGTGCGAAAGTGACTCGAATGCTCGTTCTCATCCAGAGAGGCGTTCTTTGGCGGCAAGTAGACCAAGTGGAAGCGCGGCTGGTAGCGATGCATGGAGTTCAGTATGATCTGTGAATATCAAAATTGAAGTGGGGGAAATACATATGCCCATAAGTATTTTGAATGCTATTCGAATGACGCCTGTCGACTTTTGTTTAGCGCTTCAAAAAATAAAAAATACTTTGGACGCGGCCGGTGACCAAATGTTTTGTGCCCGGCATAAACAAAGCAAAGCAAAGCATCGAATTTATAGCCCAATTGACTGGATGACGCGTACTCACATGGCCGTTCTCGTCCAGCTGATTGTTGGTCAGCTTCAGCTTATCGAATGACACAATTTGTTTCATCCAATTGGCGCCCGCTGCTGGCGAATCCGGATGCACATGAATCCTTGGCGGCGATATGGCGTCCGCCTTGCCCGCCACTACCCAGCACGAGCTGAAGAAAATGAAAGTAAAGATTTGATCAGTTGCCTGGACGAACCTAGTCATCCACCTGGTCGATAGTTACTTGTGAAACGCATAACGATATCGTTTATCATCCATGGGCACAAAGTCCATCATGCATATGTAGGTGGCATGGGGATCGAGACCTCCGATCCGCACCTGAAACGTGGGAAACATTCGACGACCCGTTTTCGTAATAATCATCTCGGTGCCCTGCGCATGAAACTGATCCCACAGTGCTTTCGTCTCCAGTACGACGATGGCCTGCGCGAGCGATGGATGCACTGACTCGGGTTCCTGTCGATAAACAAAAATTATGTTCGTCTATTAACTATAGATTACTCTTCACTTGAAAATTCAGCGACCATAACGATTATAATTTAAAAAAAAAAAAGATATATTTTTTTTATTTTATAAAGAAAATTATGTTTAACTATTAAAATTAAATTAAATAGTGAAAATAAAATATAGTTTTTATATTTCAATATAATAATTAAAAAAATTAAAAAAAATAATAGCAACAATTTTTTGGAAAAACTTTTTTTGCAGTCACTCTAATAATTGTTTGAAGAATTTTTCTGAATCAAAATATTTTTTGGAAAAAATCGAGGAAAAAATGTTGAGAAATTGACTTTTTTAAAATTCCAAATTTTTGATGGTTAATTAATGGGCTAAAGAAATTTTTGCATCATTAGAACAGGATTTAATTGAATAAAAAATTAACATAAGAAACCCGCATTAAAACATTTTTATTATACGCAAATTTATGCTGTATGAAGACATTAGTGGCACACTGTATGTAACTATTTTCTTTTTATTAAAAGAATTTGTTCGGATTCTTGGCGTTACTAAATGTTTTACATTATAGTTTCAGGGGATTGGTTTATGAACCCCAAAACCCTAACCGAATCGGTTTTATGAATCTCGGTTCGAAACTGTTCGGTCTAACGTATTATTTATTATAATATTTCGTAGATATGTATGTATATTTGAGTTTTGAAATAATTGAATTTCTGCACTGTTGATTTACCCAATTAAATGTTCATTTAAGAATAAACCAGCGATCGTAACGCTTATAAGTTTTATAAACAAAATTATGAAATAATTTAATTTTAGCTGATCATTATAAACAAATTGCAAAGTATTTTTAATTTTTAATTTTTCTAATACAAATTGAAATATAAAGTTTTTATTTTCAATTTATACATATTTAAAAGTTAAGCACTTATTTGCAATTTTTAAATAAAAACTAAAAATAAAACTTATTGTTCAATTTTTATTTAAAAATTGCAAATAAAACTTGACTTGAAATATCTTTTCACGAAGTTACTATATTACTGTTGTTTGAGCAAATAGTAAAGGTTTATGGATATATACATATGATACATCAATAGAATGGTAATGAAGTGTATATCATAAGATGTATAAAAAGATACTTCAAGATATTTTATTGAATAAACTCAACCAAAAAAATTAATGATTAAAACTCCCTTCAACTTTGTTATTTCCAAATTATTTTGACACTTACACCTTTGTTGTTATTGTTATTGTTGCTCTTGTTGTTGTTGCTGTTATTGTTGCTGCTGCTGTTTGACGCATTGTTTGTTGAGCAATTGTTGTTGTCTTTTTTGTGGCTGTTTTTATATTTCTTGGCAGACGTTGTTGCTGCTCCTGTTGTTGTCGCTGCTGTTGATTCATTGCTGTTGTTATTGTTGTTGTTGCTACTGGTATTGCTGGTGTTGTTGTTGTTGCCATTGCTGCCCGAATAATCGGGAACAGAGGACGCCTGCTCCTGACAGTTTCCGGTGCTACTTCCCTGGCTGCTCCTACTGCTGCCCGTGCTCTGTGTGTCGATGTCCGCCAGCTTGGCGTCAATCTGCTCCAGTGGCTTGTAGGAGCTGCGGTCCTTGCCCGCCGTTTGAATGCAAGCTGTGAATAAGGCACGATCGGATTTGGGTTCATGGAATTGATTATGCATAAGTACAGATACTTGTCCGAAACATTAGATAGATTAATTCTACTGTTAATACGCTTAAGATAATATCTAATGTCCTTACAATCAAAATATCATATAATCAATTGCTGACTAAGGATAATTATAATTTAAAACACAAGCTAAATCTTGTGTTAAATTGTAATTGTTAAAGAAATTATTAGCTCTTTTCATTATCTGTGTTGAAAATATGATGAAAAGTAAGTAGTAATTCCAAAAAATAACTTGGAGAAATTACAAACAGACTCGAGTTGCCCCAGACCCTAAGGGATAAGAATTTATTTCCATTGATGTTATTTTTAAAATTTAAAATTTAATTTAACTTTATAAAATTTGATTTTATTGTTTCCTAGCGCAACAAGTAAAATTAAATTAAAATTGAGACTAGCGCTTAAATTGGTTTCTATGCTAAATACAATTTGTGAAATCAACTCTTGGGCTAATTTAATACAAATAAATGATGATACATGCGTTTCAGACTACATATTTCAGGTACGACATGGTGCAAAAATTTGGCTAGCAAATGAGCGGAAAAGCGACGCACATAAATCAAATGAGGTCTGTCGAGTGTTAGGCAACACTTTGCATGTTCTGGATGGTGTTTTAATATAGTAGGCAGTGTTTTGATTTATTTGATTTAAAGTGTGACCGAGTAAGACATCAAACACTCGGATGCGTGGAAGGTTGCGCAGGCGCAAGCCAGAGGATGAGGATGAGGACGGAGATGGGCAGAGAGACGGAGTCGCACGACAAATTGGATCAGGCGGCTATAATGAGAGGCATATAAAAGCAGCGACAACAACGCCAATCCAATTATAAAAGTCGTCAGTGCAACTGCTGCTGATTGAGTTGCCGGCTAAATTTAGTGTTTCAGGACAGCCCTTGATAGAGAGAGATATATGTAGAGTGTGTGAGGGAAAGGAGAATGATGAGGCAGCAGGCGCCTCGCGTTAAGTACAAATTTTGCAATTAATTGCCGCATGCAGCAGTTGTTGTTGTTGCTGTTGTTGTTGCTGTTGTTGTTGCTGCTGCAAGTTGCAGTTGCAGTTGGAGTTGCATTCCAATTGCTTGTAACTCTGTCGGAGTCATCGCAAATGACCCATGACAGGTCGCCGACGTTGCAGTAGTCGGTTGCTGCTGCTGCTGCTGCTGTTGCCGTTGCACGCTCCGCCATCAATTGTCGCTTAATGAGACAATTTTTGTTCTGGCCTCAGCAGTGATTTTCCCGGCAGTCGCTTCACGAATGAATTCTAAAATCAATTAGCGTTTGGCACAAATAATCGTTTTTCTGTCACGCCAACCCAACCATCAAAAAAAAAAACATACTACATATAAAAATACAAACAAAAATGTCAAACCAAATTTTATCGCTTGGTACTCGAGAATCTTAAGAAGTTTGCGCTAATTGCCCCCTTTGTTTATATTCTTGTTTCACGCTACGGTCAAAGCTTCTTCGTAATTATTCTTTCGCTTTTGCTTGAATTCTGTGCCAGGTCATAGATGATACTCTGAGCAGAAAGTTGAACTTAAAATGCAACTGATAAAAACGATCATGAGGTTGTAATTTAATATTGCAAGCTTGTTTCTAAGTCTTGAAAGCGTAATTTTAAATACAAAACACAAGCTTACTTTTATTGTTCAAATATTAAAATTCAATCCATAACTACTGAAGTTGTGCTTCTTTACAAAAGCATGCATATAGTTATTTGTAAAAGATATTTAAAGTTTTCTTAGACTACGGCGGGTTTTTTACTCGAGAGTTGTAAAAATTCGCTCTGAAAATAAGCGATTGTAGATCATTTAGTTACAGAAAGAAGTTCTTTATGGGTTCAAAAGCATTTTAAAATGAACCAAAAAATCAAATTTTCGAATATTCATTGTGCTTTTAATGCTATATTTATCTTTTATTTTACCACTTTTCTTTATATTACTTTTTCAATTATTTCATTTAGTTTGCTTTATTAAACATTTAACGACTTAACTTGATTCTTTAAATGAAATCAAAAGAATCTCAATTAAGCAGTCGATTTTTCGTGAAAATCGTGAAATGACAATTAATTAATTATTGTGTTAAAGTAACATAATTGACAGTCAAGTTGTCGATTTTTTGCTGTATTTGTATATCGCTAGTACGAACTTGCTTGGCTTGCAGAGACTACACAAATGGAAAAGGATTGTAATTAGTTTGATTTAAAACACCCCATTTAAAAGATTGTTTTTTTACTAAAATTGAAATTACAGAAGTTTAGTATCTCGATCTTATTTCAATCGTACTTGATGGAAGCCGTTTGCCCTTGATTTAGGAACAACTTTAACTTTATCCACGTTTTTTAAATTCTGTAACTGAGTACAAAAACATCTCTAAGAAAGATCTTGAAAATTTATCTATGTATGCTGCTTACTTAAGTCAAAATTATTTGAACTTTATATGAAAGTAGAGATTCAAGTCATAATTTTGCACCATTTATTGGAATTTTCTTAAATTGAATTAATAATGAATTCAAAGGTTGCGCTAGTTCGACCATCAAACAATCATTTCGATAGCATTCAACACAAATGTTATACTCGGGCCTGTTCCGGTTTCCACTTTCGGCTAGATATTTTATTTTTAATTTATAGAAATTTTGTTTATTATGAATTGATATATGCCAGATAACTATAGACTTAACTAATCTATTCTGATTTTTAAAATATAGTGGGTAAACAAAATGTTGATAGAATTAGAGTTTTTAAAATTAAATTTTTTTTCTTTTAGTAAGCTGAATAATACCTGTAATATCTTATTGGTACTTGGCTACAGAATTGATGGCTAGAATTGAAGCAGCAACTAGAAGATTATTGAACTGTTAAAGGTGCAAAATTAATAATATTTATTGAATACTTTTTTGGATGTTCAGTTGAACTTCCCTAACTTGAACTTCTTTAACTCGAATTTCTCTCTGACTCGAGCTAAATACTTGGCAGTAAAATTAAGTAAACTTAAGAAAATGAACTCTTTAAGTCGAATATCTCCATAGCTCGAACATTTTTTTGGATAATGGTGATTCAAACTAGGGAAGTGCGACTGTATATTATTAAACTTCTCTATATTTTCGTTTTATTATCGATATTTTAATAGAATTTTAATAATTTTATTAACAGAATAAATTCGGATACTCGTAAGCTTATTGGTTATTTGAATTTCAGTTTATATAAAACAGTTTGTAGAGCAGAAATTGATAATATAAAATTCAGCACCACAAACTGTTGTGTGTAAACTCGGGATATGATGCTTCAAAATACAATTTTTTAAGTGCTCGTCCTTTAAAATTAATGCTCTCATTTACAATTTACGAGTATGTTTAATTTAATTCTATTTCAAAACATCTATATGAAATATCATCATAAAAAAAGATTTAGTTTATGGAAAAATAATGATTTAATATGCATATAAAGAGTATACGAGCATATAAGTAAATTGAATTAATATGGAATGATGTAAATGTTTGATTATAGTCCAGTGTGCATACATTCCGAATATTAGGCGAATCCGTATAAATCTTTGAATATCTAATTGAGAATATCTAACCTTTGCCCCCGACTCACCTTCAATCTGTTTCATGGGACTAAGCCCGCCGGTTGTATAGGGCGATGTCCAATAATCATTTGCATAGCATCCATAATCCGCCAGATTTGCGTTGAGGCCATTGTCCAGGAATGGCATTGTGGCCACCATGGCGCTGGCACATTCCGTGGGCCCCATCATGTGTGTCATTTGGGCAGCCTATGTTATTGTATGAAGTCTTGCTTTTTCACGGTTTGACGATAGATCAGAGCAAAATATGGGCGAGTATCTCCGATATATATGTAGGTATTTACATACATCCAAAAACAAAAACCAGAAAAAAACAACAACAACACAAAGTCGAAAAATTACTGAATCATTTACATGCTTTTGATTTGGTATTCAGTACTTGATTTGTTTTGATTTGAAAAGTTTTTCGCGCAGTTGTCAAATTTGATTATTACACACACACACAAGCACAAACACTGCAAAAAATTGGTATATTAACAACCGGGCACAGGTTTCGATTCGGATACAATGTATGTATAAACAAAATTCAAATGAGGCCTGCGAAAGTGTTGAAAAATCGAAGCTGCCGATCAAGTTGTCAGTGTGTCAATCAGAACAACTAACTAACTAAAAAAAAAGAAACTAAAAATTGCAATCGCTTCAACACCTCGACGTAATTTTCAAATAAGTATTTTTTTGTTTTACCGATCTTCCGATATTTCAATTTTCTAATTGATATTTCCTTTTGATTTTCCGTAACTTTTTGTAATTTATAAAATTTGGCGTTTAATGGTTCGATCGCGTTGACTGCCAACTTCTTATTGACACTCTTCACTTATCAAATTGATTGAACGAACGATTGATTGATTGAATGATAAACTCGGCGGTTGCACGCTTAATTGTTTTTGTTGCTGCTGATGTAGTTGTTGTTGCAGTTGTTGTTGTTGCAGTTGCGAATTTGAAGCGTTGAAGTGTCTCACTTGCCACGTTTGGACCAAGTGCGAACGGATGATGTCGGTTCGTGATCTGTGATCTGTGATCCGTGATACCGCGATACCGTTAAACACGACTGTGGACAATTGTTTCGAATTTGGAGCAGAATATTAAATCCACTATAAAGTTGCCGCTGCTGCTGTTGCTGTTGCTGCTGTAAACGCGCTCGCATCCGTATCGTCAAGAGCTCGACTGCGGAATGAGAAAGGCGCATCGGCCGCACATCCAATGGATGCTCACTGGGCTGGGATGCTGCTGCTGCAGCCACTGACGGCGGTGCTCACCAATCGCCGTGCCACTTGAGACGAGATCGCGACCAGTATCCAAATTTAGCATCTCTCTGTGTGTGTGAGTGTGTGTGTGTGTGTGTGTGAATATGATTATGCTCATCCACATGCATATGCGTCCATGTGTAGGCGCTCATCGAGTTGGCCAATGGCAGCACAGCTTCCCTCTTCGGCACAGTTCCGAGTATTCAGTTTAGGCAGTGGCAGTCTCTGGATGCGCTGCTCTCTATTCATTGTTAGTCGGCTACAAACAGGGATCGTAACGATTCTAAGTTTTCTAAAAAAATTATGAAATAAGAGTTATTTACTGATTTAAAAAAAAAAATTAGAACTATTATTTTTAGTTTTATAATAAAAATTAAAAAACAAGTTATGGTATAACTTTTAAATTAAACTTATTTTTTAATTTTTTTTAAAAAAAAAAAGAAAAAAATATGTTATTTTAAACATAAAAAATTTAAATACAAATTTGTCCTGTTCCTAGATAGTCCTTCAAAAAAGTACGTGCAATTTCATCAATGTCCCCATCATTTAGTTAGTGTTCGATATTTTCCGACTCATAACTTTTATTTGCGATCCCTGGTTAGAAATATAGAATATTCTACACAGAAGAAAACTCATTCTAAAATTCATGTATACGAATATAAATATCATAAAACAATTGATTATACTGAAAAATATTATTATATGGTTCCGATTATCGAAATATTTTCGGAGAAGAAGACGAATAATCTTACTTGAATTAATTTTTTCCTACTCGATTTAAGAAATTGCGAAGTAACCGAACTTTTGATTAATTTTATCCCAGAATCTGTGTAGTTATTTACAGGCACGAGTTTACTACACGTTACAAGTATTTATACTTATAATGAATTTAATTGTTTAACATTTGTCTGTAATCTGATTCCTTACTTGTTATTAGAGAAGACAAAAAAGACCAATATACATATTGTATTTACAAATTATTGTTGTTCCCATCGGTTAGTGATTATCAATTATTTAAAATTTTAGAATGGACTAGGAAAATTAATTTCTTGAAAAACTTTCTTTTTCATTTTGAAATGTTCATAACAAATATTTCCATGATATATGTACAACGTAGAAATTTTATGTGAGTCACACAAAGTTATTCTACGAATCTACGTATCTGCAAAATTAAAAAGCCAAAGCCATTTTCAACTCATCGATTTTGTGGCATCTAAGTAATCGTTACTTTGAAATTTCAATTATCAAGCGTTCCATACGTCTCTTAAAAGTTCGCTAAAAGTCTATATTACGGCAACTCCGATAAAAAGAAGGATACACGCCAGCGGAAACGGATCTCTTAAATCCCGACTTATAGCCGCATGCATGGAGCCCTTATTATTTGATGAAATAAACTGCGACTTGGATTGGGTATTCATGAATCTAGACTTTAGATTCTAGAGTGTAGAATCTATGATCAGATTATTATATACTTTTTCAACATGTTTCGTACATATGTACATATATGTTCTTATCCTTAACTATAATAAACATTATATAATAAAAATACATACATGTGTAAAATACGAAATTCTGACCCTGATAATCACAAATGAAAACAAATTTCTAATTTAAGTAATCCCTATATGAAAGAGACAAACTGTAAAATAATTTAAATACCCGGCATGTTTTCTGTAGGGCATGCAAGTCAAATTTTTCTAAGCAGAGTTACAGTAAACACTCGTGAATGGCGAAAGTTTATTAATATCAATTAACAAATTAATAAATGATATGAAGGAGTTTTATTGATTTATAAATCAAGTGCTTATGTTGTCATAGAATAGGACCAAATAACAAAGTTGCTCATTTTATTTAAAAAATAATTTTAAAATAATGAATTAAAATAAATTCAATATTTGAGTATGTCAGCGATGAGTAATTTGTATAATTTTTTCAACGTTGAAAATACAAATTAAGCAGCGAACCAAGGTTTAATTTTTATTTTTTATTTGTTTTATTTTTTTTAGCAAAGCTTTATTTATTTAATTACTACTTTTTTTATAAAAATGTATGTGTTTGTATTTTGCTAGATGACTTTCATAACGTGTTTAATGCTTCGTCACTAGAGTAGACGCAGTGATGTTTAATTTCAATTATGTTTCTAAAAAATTGCCTTATCAATAAGAAAAACTCATTCGCATAAATATAAAAAAAAGGAATGGACAATGAGTTAAAGAACTAATAGATAAGTTGAGTTTGCTGTGCTGATATATTTTAGTTATGGCCGTCATTAGTTGAGCTCACTGTATGCTCCAAATGCGATGTGTGCTCCCTCTCTCTTAATCATCGATATTCAAGTGCCATAAGACGACAGGCCACGCCCCGGGATCTCGTCTCACTGGTCGAGGCAGTTCACCTTAATTGATCTCTCTCTCTCTCTCTGTGTCTCTGTTTCCCTCTCGCACTCTCTGCTGAGATGTTGTGGGCGTGCTGACTCATTGGATGCGTCTTCAGCTCCCAAAAAGCGCAAAACGGTTCGAACTGTTCACATGGCCCTCATTTGGAAAGTGCTTTTAATTGGACTGCTACCACATGGTGGTGGTGGTCGTCTATATCTATGGTCGGGCCATAAATACAAATTGCGCCATAACCTCGACACTAAATAAACCGTAAAAAGCGGCCCTAGATATGATGAGATGATTCTCCTCAGGCATTTTTGGCTGTTGTGGCTTGTACACCCAACAAAATAAAATGGCGTCTGTTAGCCATTAGCATTAGCCTGAAACTGGAACTGGGGCTGGGACTGGGACTGAGACTGGGCCTAGGCCGATCAAAGAGAATGCTATGGAGATATGTATGTACTTGTATATCGAGTACATTCGAGTACTCGTAGATCGCGTCAATTGAAATCCGTTGAGGCTGCGGCAAATTGTCTGGAATGGAATTGTGGGATCTTTGATGCCGCTTGTGGTTTTTGTCGGCTTTGCTTGTTGCCTGTTGCCTGCTTTGTTGGTGTCTGCTTTTCATCACCCACACTCATTCAATTAACGGTAAATGCAGCCGCCGCCATTGCTGCCTCCATTGGTGCCCGACTCCTGCCCCACCTGGGCCTTACATATGTACCTGTACCCCCGACCCATAGTTCACAATATTTGTTTACCTCTGCATTTTTGTTATGTATGGTATTGTATATAAACGAGTGTATTCTGGCTAATCCATTATAAATCTTAGCATCCAGTTACGCCCAGGATTCACACATTTCCCACTTGGGTGCTCTGTTGTTTCTCTGCGAGCTGTTTACAATTATTTTGAGTTAAGTTGTTTCGCTGTTTGTTTGCCTTTCCTTCTCGATGTTAGGTCCATAATCAGAACCCAAACCCAAACCTGAAACCGAACCTATTTGATTGCCTGTTCGATTGATCTCAGCAGCAGCGCACTTGTAAATAATTGATAATTAAATTTATGAATGCACTGAATTATGCGAAATTGTTTATGCTTTATAATCGCCACAGTTTATTCAAAATTAAAAAAAAAAAACATCACCTAATGGAATTCAAATTGAAAAGCAGAAATATCCAAATCAGAAGAGTATTTAAGTCCCAAATTTCTTAAATCAAGTACAAAATACTTGATTCAAGTACAATTTTTCAATTCCATCTCAGCAAAAATGTTGACTATCAGGACTTTTCGTACCTTTTGTCGAGTGCATAAAGAATACAGACGAACTTCCCTAACTCGAATCACCATTATCCGAGAAAAAAGTTCGAGTTAGGGAATTTTTTTTTTTTAGTTGTTTAAATGAAACAACAATTTCATTCATTCATAAATACATGTCAAATTGCAAACTTTCTTATTATTTTCAACAAAAATAAATTCCAGTTTGTTCAAGACCTGTTAATATTCTCAAAAATTGGTTTTTTCGATCTTTTGCTGTATCCAGAAGAAGTTCCCGATTCAAATGTCATCATAATTAATATTTCATTTTTTAATATAATGAAAAATGTTTTCGAGGAGATACCATATTTTTCAGCCACTTAAATTTTTTTGGTTCACTTTTGAATTTCTTAACAAATAAGTTTAAAGATTTCTAAAAGAGATAAACATTTTAATACACGTGCTGGTGCAATAGTAAATAATCTTGAGCTGATGCGCTGACAAAAAAGTACATTACGAAAATTTTTCCTATAGCAATTTCACAAGCTTAAGTAATTTTTGATGCAATATTCTATCATATTGCATCTCCATATGTTAATGTACATCAATATTACATATCCGAACGATCCGGTAACAAAAGCATTAAATAGAAACGAAAAAAAATGCAAGCTATTTTGGGGATTTTCCCGAAATATTCGAGTTACAGAAGTACGGGCCAATATTTTTGTTCGAGCTATGGAGAAATTCGACTTATGGAAGCAGAATTGTATGAAATTTGCTCAGAAAGAAAAAAAAGTTTAAATATAAAATTACAAAAATTGGCATTAATTTGCATTTGACCCCCAATTTACGCCCTTTTTTAGTGCCACGCCCACTCAAATTTGTTTTCCAAAAATGCTTTGAAGTATTGAAAATATATATAGTTCAATGCTCAACCCGATATCTCACCTAGTTCAAAAGTTACAGAGTTTTGACACCAACATCGGCGAAACGAACCGCGCGCTGGTACAAAATAGGTACAAAATATATATTTTGTACCATTCTATTTGTATTTATATGTATGATCATTGATCATGCTAATGCTCGAAGTCGCCGTATTAGAATGTAATGCCTATGTTGGTTCCTAACTGGGTCTTGCTGAATTTCATTAGCTATGGAAACAATCTTAAAACGTGATAGTATTCGCCTCTTTAGGGTTACAAAAGGGCTTGACCTTATCAAAGTTGATATACATACTATATATACATATGTATCCAAGTACTTAAACCACTTCTAAACTGACTGACGAATGATTTGAATTTGTAGTAAGATTGCTAATACGATATAATAATATGCTTATGTAGTACATATAGCGAGTATACATATAACGTACAAATCCTGCATGGATATTTATCATGATTATAATTATGAATTAGAATTTGGAATTTCATTTCATCTTTTTTTTGAATTGGAATTGCTACATTTGGCAAGACGTACGTATTGAAATTTTGTTAATCGAATGAAAACCAATACCAAAATGTCAACTAATAAAGAAATCAAAAAGTTTTCCAAATGCCTGATGCAAACTCTGTGGGCCAGTTCCAGTATTTATTTCTTGCAATTCTTAATGTTCTTCCTGATATTGGAGATGATGCTGTGAGACATTCTGCCAGCTGTCAGGCGAATCCCGGTGCGAAACGGTTGATGCTTGCAGCCCAAGCAGCGCTGCTCCAGAAGCTCACCCAAAAGATCATCATCGTCATCTTTGAGCATATTGCAAGGGTACTCGGCGCAAGAGACCGAGCTCTGAAGCTCGCAAATAATGTCCAGCTTCTTGGCATCCGCTCTCAGATTGCCCTGTTTTGATTTGGGCTCGTAGTCGTCCAAGGCCTTGTTGCTTCTATTCTTGGCATCACTCTTGGGACAGCACCAATAGGCGGCTAGGAAATCCAGTTCATCAGAAGATGCCGAGCTTTGATCCTCCGGCTCATGCTCCCTGTGCGGTTGCTGCTGCGGCTGAGACGGATCATTGGTGGTGCTGATCTTGACATCATCGGAGCTGGGCGAGCGTTTGTCCTTCAACTGATCGCTGCATGTGCGGCGAACGCCGCTGGGAGTACGCTCCTGGATGCCCTTCTTGACCGTCTGGTCGTAGCTGTCGACGATGCGCGACACATGTCGCTGCTTCAGGTCCTGCTTGTCCAGCTCCAGCTCCTTCTCGCGATACTGCTTGGGCGTCAGCACCAGTGGCTGCCAGTGCAGCTCCAGCGTGGACATCCGCTTGACCCCCTCATCCTCGAGGATGCTGCCATTGGCCAGCAAGCGGCCCTTATACGTCAGCCTACTGAACGCCATCGGCACGTTCATAGTACGACCAATGCGCTTCTTCAGGTCAGCCACATTCCGAAAGCGATCGGTCTCGTAGATGCTCTTGCGCCCGTCACGTGTCAGCACTTGAATCTGCAGCTTGCGCATCTTGCTACTGCCAAATGGAAATTGTTGTTGAAATGTTCATCTATTGCTGATGAAGTTTGTGGCTGGACAATCTTCACCTTTTCTGTACAACGATGATGTGTGCTAGTTGTTTGTTTGCTATTCAATGTAAATTGTAATACAAATTTCAGTGTACACTTTTAATCAGTTCTCTGACAAACGAATTAAAACCCATGGCATACTCAGCATTATTGGCATCGTTGTCTACCAATCGAAATTAATTAAGCACTTGCAATCGAGAGTGCTTGACAGACAACGAGATACTCATTACCATCTTTGGATCTAACTATGTATTTGTGGATCTAATTGAAAATACATACGAAAATTCCCTTGTTATCGAAAAAAATTAAAAGAAAACTCTTAATTTTCGATCTAAATAAAAAAATTTTAAATAATAATTAAATTTCAACTTTTATTTAAATATTAAAATTTAACTCTTATTTTCGACTTTAATTTTAGCAATTCAAAATAAAAGTTATTTTTCAATTTTTATAATTATTGAGAATAAAAATTATTCTTAAACTCCTTTTAAAAATTAAAAATAAAAATTATTCTTCAATTTCTATTATAAAAGTTGGAAACTAAAAATTGACTGTAAATGTTTTGTTGAAATGGAAGGCGTATAAAATAAAAAAAAATAGGAAATAGGCCTCGCCCATTTTCCCCAGTCAAAAATTAAATTTGTATTATTTAAATGCAAAAAACCAGACAAAAAAAAATTGTGTAACTATCGAGTTATTAATTTATGTAAAAAATAAGGGCTTTGGGACCATAGTGCAATGGTCGGATTTTGTCGATTGAGGTGTCATTCGACGCGTATTTTTATTAGAAATATTAAAAAGATTAAAAATATTGACCAAAAGGTCCCAAAGGTCCCCACTGCCATCCGCAGTGATAAATATGCGTGGAAATAAATTCATTTTATAGGTAATTCTTGCACTTGTATTAAAATCTATTCGATCATTATGGGAATTATATAAATTAAAAATTTGTGAAATTTAAAATACACAAGCTTCAACTTTCTTGTTTTCCATATGTAACTTTCCTATCATTTGCAGGGAAAAAATAATTTTTTTTTGCCCAAATTATATCTGGGTATCCAGGGTATAACAATTCAAGCTAATGCGAAAGACCCATTTGTTATTGTTTACGGCCAAGTTGCCTGAATTTGTTTGTGAAGTTGATTTTGGAAATCGGAAATAAAATTGGATTTTTTAAACGCCGCTTCGATAAGTTGACAGTAGCTCATTAATGAGTTGGCAGATCTCGTCAAAACACCCATTAATATACCTCGTACACTTTAAAAGTGGGAAAGATGACGGCAAGGTCATATAGTCATCCGAATTAATAAAGCATTTAAAACGATATGCACTATAAAGAATGAAAAAAATATATTACAAATATCTTTTCCATAAATAAATAAAAATTCATCAATTCTGATCTCAAATGTAAGGGTATATTTTCGTTGAGTAATCTTGACTTAATCATAACGTTAAATATCATCATAAATATCAATTTTCACATTAAAACATAAAATTTGTACACAATATAGAACAGGATATTACGAATATTTCAACAGCAATAACTCGAATATCGGCGTTTTAGAGTTATGAAAGTCTGGAAGTAAACAATGGATAAATTCTTGATAAAGATCGTAGTAGCCATGTCCGTCTGTCTCTCCGTGTGTCTGATCTAGGAGCTAAACACAACAAACTTGTTATATCAACCCATATAATATTATTGCACTAGCAGTGAATTTTGGCACACATCTTAGTTTCTATGTTGTCTAACAATTGGATCAGAATTGGATAATAAACGCGGAGGAAAGAATTTTTCAGTCTGGAAGGGCCAAAGTGCAGGGAGTCTCTCAGTCTGGCTTACTCGACTGTAGCAGCTCCTTGACTCTTTTATTTGAGTAGGTATGTCACTTGCTGATGATCTGAAGCAGCGGTGGGCACGTATTGGCTCCGGGAGCTAGCGGCTGCTCCCAACTTTTTGCTCGCACATTTGGGTGATCGACAAAGTAGATGGACTTTAATAGGGTTGTTCTTGTTGTAGTGCTCCCGAATTCAGATTTCGTGCCCATCGCTGATCTAATGATCTCTAAAGCTGGTTCATGACCCAAATCTAGTTGGAAGACATTGTCGCCAACCGTCGCGTCGGTTGAACTGATAACTGAACCGATAAGAACGATATTTGCCTTAGATACGAGTATTATATACATTTAACCATTGATCAGAAAGAAAATAGAGAGCTTTAGTGTATGTATGTATAACATATGTACGCATGAGCGCGTATTTGTACCTTAAAAATACCCAACCAGCATTTTATGATATTTTTTTTATCATATTCGAGTAATTTTCGACACCTCTATCTGATTAGTTTCAGATCATCATTTGCGATACGAAATGATGCTTTCGTCGGGAAAATTGGTACCCTGTCCAGGCCTGGCCACGACTTCTCTTAAGGGGTTACCCACTTGTAGCGGAGAAAATAGGCAAGTAAGGATTCTTCCCTTTCAAAGCTCATATCTCAGCCAATTTTGTTCGGATCGACTTGAAATTTCAAAAACGTATTCTCAGATAGTCGTACTTCTATTATGTATATAGTTTTTTTTTAAAGTTTCAATAGGGGGTAACCTTTTTATGAGTCTTTTATGACTCGCCATTCTGATTAATTTTCGAGTCTTAATTTTTTTTATTTTAAAAAGTGCATCACCTTCAGCGGTGGCTCCATTTCAATAAATCACATTTTAAGTCATTTTCGAATCTTTTTTTGATCGCCAATGAACTTAATCTCTTTTTAATCATCAAAAGGACTCTAAAAAGGTGATTTTTGTTAAGACAATCTTCCAAATGCTGGGAGGGATATTGACTAAACACATTAATCTCCTTCTTTCATGTGTACATATATGCATAAGTGTGTGTGTAGGTATGCGTGTATGCTGGATACTTGGCAAATGTTTCCGCATTTGTCCCATTCAGAGTCAATTGGGAGACTAGCGTTCGTTTCGAGGCGTTGATAAATTTATGCACCCCATTGGCGCAGCTTCCGGTTCCATTCGGCTCTCTACATTTATACTAAATTTATGTGTGTGTGCGTGTGTATGTGTGTGTATGTGTGTGCATCAAATGTCAACCGTTAGACTGACTGGCTGGCTAGTGGAATGGATGTGGAAGTGGAAGTGGCTAACTCAATGGCACCTCATAAACTCGGCAACGAAATTGTTGTGACTCACAAAAGGAAATCTTTGTTGTTGCAGATCAAAGGCGCGATAATTTCATCAGTTTGGCTTGTTTTTCTTAGTTTTTGTTTTATTTTCTTTTTACTACAAAAAAAAAAAAAAATAGAACCACATGCAAATTGTAAATAAAAATACAAATGATACAAAATTAAATATGTATGTCGTTCAATGCTCCGCTGCTTCCGACTTCCGACTTCCGACTATCATATCCTTCGATCCTTAGAGTGTCAAGCTGGCGATGCCACAAGCCATCAGCAGTGTCATGGAGAGGATGACCGAGACGGCGCCATCGCGGGCCAATGGGATGAGGGCGTTGTCCGGCTTGAGGGCGTTGCAGCCACGACCGTCGCAGGTGAAGCAGTTGCCGTCCTTAATGCAGATCTTGTTGGCCTGGGCGGAGCTGAGGCAGCCGCGTTGGAATGATCCCTCGGCCAGACGTTGGCTGTTGCGGATGAAGCACTTGTCGCCCAAGCGGTAAATGGGACACACGTTTATGGCGGCATTGTATTCGGTGGCGCAGGTGGAATTGGTCGAGTTGCCGGAACACTGCAGGCAATGGGCGCGATGCTGTGGGAAGAGCACACGGTTGCAGCCCTCGGAGAATTTGCAAATCTGGCACTCCAACTCATTGTTGCATGTTTTGTTTGTGACACTATCCAGATCGCTGGCACAGCCACGGATCGTGTATCCATCTGAAAAGATGGCAGATGCAATTACAGCCCCCTTGAACTGGAACAGCACATACCCAGCACTCGTGTATAGCACATTCCGTCGTTATTTTTGCAATCCTTGGCCAGAATCGATGTTGGGTCGACGGCACAGCGCACATCAGTCTTCGAGTGGCACTGCACGCATCCCTCTTTGGGAGTTAAATGGAATGGAAAGAGGAAAGAACTTGGGTTAATTTTAAGGAATCAACATTCATTGAATATATGTCTTTCTTCGTCTATGTGCTTTATTTCTACAGGGTATAGCAAAAGCTAATTCTAAACGAACACAAATAAACATAACATACTTCTGAATAAACATGTAACTACTGAATTATATAAATATTTGTATGTAACATATATATTTGCCATAGATAACACTTGGAACTAAAGACTTAATCAAAATTCTAACTGAAAACAACTTTGTTTGACTGGTTCTAATATATTTTTTTTAATTATTTATAATTATTTAAAGGGCATATTGGCTCAAAACACATTTGACATTAATAAATAAAATATAGGCAAAGATTAATTAAGGTTAATAATCATTTATTTATATTGACATATATAATTGTTTGACCAAATGTCAGATTGAGCCCCATATCAGATCAATCTAAATGACAGACTTTTATTTAAATTGCCGCAACAATCTTAGGCCCGTTGTTTGTCCTGTTAAGGGCTTTGATAACTACTTGAGGGATGTTTTGATGTAAAATGTAGAAATTGATGTCAATTAAAAAGTATCTATTTGCTATAATTTATATAGTATTGACATTGAAAAAAACAACATTGTTTGCTGCTAAAGTTGCTCAAATGTCTCAAATCTGCAACGGACTGCAAGCTAATCTTCTATAGCTCAATTTTGTGGCTCGTTAAAGACTCGTTTACGGGTCTTTTATGATATTTTTATCGAACGCATCTTAGCGTGTTCAAAAACGGTCAGAAACCGAGAATGCTGTTCGTTAATTTCGCTAATGTTCTGCTTTTTGTCTATTTTTAAGCTCGACTTCGAGTGTTTAGCGAAACTTTTTTCATCGCTTGTTTATTGTCAAAAACTTGTCAGTTTATAAGCCCATTAACGAAGGTTTGGCGATCGCTTAAGGCTCGCTGTTTGGTCCACAAGCGCATGTGTGTCATGTAAAGTATGTATCCGTATTATATTTACTTGCCCACTGTGCTCATATTATTTTGAGCCCATACTTGTTTGCCGATTCCCGTATTATCAGAAACAGAGGAATTTCGAAAATCAACAAAATTCAATGCCAATAATATGACTAGCTAAAACTGATACCGAGCCCGATAAAGCATAGATTACACCTGAGGTATGATATATAGCTGGAACAGTACCAATATTTTAGTATGCTCAGCTATTATATGTACAAATATTGTACATCATTATTATACTTTAATAATATACATAAAGCTGTGTCATAAATACTACAACCCATACTCTTATCTACCATTGAATTCATTAAGTTATTTAATGGAGTCTAAACGCTTATTACTCTCAAATTGTTACAAAGTCCTGAATTTTAAAGACTTCGAATTTTCATGTAACTGTACAAAATCAAGATTTCAAATATGTATACATTAAATATGAATCACGGAGTATCTTTCATACATATGTACATACGATGTGCATGTGTGTACATCCAAACTTTTAGTTATCACCTTCTTTGATTTGACTCATTGCTCGATGACTCACTCTTGCAGTAAGTAATGAAATAGGCCTGGTTTACATTAAAAGACCACTTACATTTGATTCAAAACACATTTAGATTGTATTAAAAATAATTTTAAGTATGTACATACATATGTACGTAAAATAAAGTATGTTTGTATATTCATTAAAACGTAACAGATGTAAGGCAAGTGTTTTTGCCGGTTATATGTATGTATGTATGTACAGCAACAACAACAACAAAAAACACTCGAGCACAATAAAAGCATTCAGTTATCGAAAGATAAGCAAAGACTAGTTACATACATACATACATATGTGTGTACGTAAAATATATTTAAACAATGATAAGAAACCGAGTCAGATTATAGAAGAAAAAAAAAGTATGGTCAATTAACTTTGGCAATCCATTATTATATAAGGCATTTTCACTAGTAAACTCCATAGTTATATAAAATGTTTAAAAAAAAAAGAAACAAATCTTTACCGGAACTAACGTATGCCAAATAGGCAACGGCAACAATCACCAACAGATAGAATTTCATATTGAGTATTTCAATAGTATTTTCACAAGGTATGTATTTATTTATGTATGTTCGATTCTCGAGCTTTGCAGCGTTCTACGACCGTACGGACTGAAGCTCAGATAGTAACTAAAATACAGTTGTAATGAACTCGAACGGCGTTGAAGAGCTATAGAGAGTATTATTGGCGTTATCGCGATCGCCTGTTGCCGTGTGACGAAGATAACCCAAACAGGGGATGATGACTGGTTCGAGGGAGTACGAGTATTTAGCACTCGGCTATCCACACAAGTACATATGTATAGTATAGTCAACTTTCGGCTAAATTACTAAGGTGCTCTTTTATTCACATGCAAACATAGACAGATATACAGTATATATGTATGTATGGTATGTAGTATATATGAATATGTACTCATACGTAATAGTGTAAACATTATTCAACAAGAGGAGTATATTATCTTTGAGCCTGTCCCATTTCCAAATAAAAATGGAGCAGGTGAATCAATGAAGTACTAATAAAGTGATATATCAATCGTTTTGACTCAACCTCATTGCGAAAAATGTAGAAAATATGTTAAAATGTACATATGAATTTAGAAAAGATTTTCGTTTAAAAATAAAATAAATTCAAATTTGTCAAAAGTTGAAATTGGTGTACAATTATTCGGTCAAATATAACCTTTTGGTAAGTTTTTGGCACTCATTAATTGCATTTTTGGTTATACTGATTGTGTACATGAAAATAGTGGCTATATTTTTTGCGGATTATGCTCCAAAATAACTGCTCTCATTACCTGCAAAAAAAATTAACTGCTAACTATGAAAACCTGACTTAAAATAGCTGCTAAGGTATAAAAAGTGTGTGTTCGAATAAAACCATCCGACCAGTTCCGAAATATGAACTGCTTGCTGCAAAAAGACAGAACTGTACCCGGTTTCATCAAGATAGCTTAATATCAGAAGGACTAGTTTGTTCAGGATGTCGTCCTGATCAAAAATAGATACTTTCAGGGGCTGTTACTCCTCCTTTACTGCATTACAGACGTGTGCGAAATAATAAGAACAGCATCTGTGAAAACTTAATTTGGTAAAAAAAAAGTGTTAAAAAACATAATTATAATCAACCCAAATATTATTTTAGCAGTACACATTTTATGCTATGTACATATATCCTAAAAGAATTCAAACCCTGCTGTGTTCTTAATTTTTAAATTGACAACTTTGTTAAGTTAAGTCGAAATTAGGTGTGCGAAATAATAATAACAAGGTGAAAAAACAAGTAATTGTCGTTTCGTTCATAAGATTTGACAGAATAGAAAGCGGCATCTTAAGATTGGAGTATTCTTCCATGTATTTCATTAGTATCTAAGAGATCCAACAGTAGGTTGCAAACAGCTAATCGAAAAAATTCAAATCAGAATCCGTTAATGGAATACCTTTAATCTTTTTGCCAATTTCCTCAGCAGTTCTTACGGGACAATCGAACTGCGAAAGCTATCGATATATCGAGTCAAATCATCGCAGGCCTTGCCAGATCGTACAAAGTACTTATAGAATCAGGTGGCACAACAAACATGCATATGTATATGTAAAATAGCGTAAAACTTGTAATACGATTATCTCGCTGTGCCTTATGTGCTCAGCTGCCATATTAATTCAAACTGCATCACACGCGGCAATCATAACATGACACTAATGGTGTGTGTCTGTGACTATTGGCAACACCGCCATTACTACAATCGCAAGTCAATTCAGCAGCCGGCTAGTGACACCGCCACAGCGAAGGACACCTCCGTTCGTCGACTGCCATTGCAGCTAGACGCCATCACTGCCAACTACTGGCTGCGCGAGCTGCTCCAACAGAAGGTGCTCAGTGAAAAGCTACAGCGTGAGCATGGAGTTCAGCTGTTATGGCTGTCATTGTGTCCACCGGAACGCGACACCATCGACTACAAGTGGTCGGATATGTTGTCGCACACAATATGGGAACACATTGAGGTTGAGCACTTAATGTCCTGGCTATCCACGCTGGGTGGCGGCTTTTCTGCACTGGGCGAACAATTCGAGCGATGTGTAAGTGATGCAATATACATATATAACATAAAGCACGCTACCAACCACACAAAATTCGAAATTTACAGGCTAAAACGGCTGGCAAGATCTCGCTGCAGCAGCTGACGATTGGAATGCGTCTGGGTGATCCGTTCCTGCAAGCGCGCTGCAAACTATACTACAGCATATCGTTGATCCAGCGAGGCCAATTGCGCCAGGCCAAGCATCTGATTCGCACCCAATACCGATTTGCGCTCCAGCACAAGGAGTTTGACCAGCGGCTAATGCGCATGTGCCTTGGCATTTGGCTGCGCTTACGATTCGAGTATGAGGAGCGCAGGAGTCGTCGGGAGTCTGGGCACTGTCGTCACTGATATTTAATTATTCATATGTATGTACATTCAATCTGTTTGCTGTCGATTAAGTTTATGCATAAAATGGAATTGTTCTTGGTTAACCGATAGTCCGTAAGCTGCAAAATATACAATTTAGATACTCAAAATAATATGCATTCAATATATATTTTTTTATTTTATGTGTGTGTATATGTGTACGTATCAAATGCATTAACATTTCAACTGCACTTGGCCGGCACCAAAAACACGCACAACTTTTACCTCGTCATTGCAGAACATTCAAATTGTTTACTTAAGCTACGCAGTTTTGTTTCTATGCAAATAGTTGTATATGTGTGTGTATGTAAATTAATTAATACGCTAACAAAAGAATTGACGTCACGAGTATGTATGTATGTATGTTTATATGGCTAGAGGCAGATCCATGTATACATACATATGTATATTTAAATATATATTTTGGTAAATATATAAATAAACATACATATGTACATAAATATTAAGTTGTTAAACATATATGTTACAATACGCCCTGAATTCCAAAGCAATGAAGTGAAGCATTCGGCTAAAATGGTAACGAAGAAGGTCGGATTAAGTTATAAAAATTCAGGAGTTGTTGAATAAAAAGTAAAGGTGTTGTATTCCTTTATATTTTTGAGATGCCTTTACACCAGGACAGGAATCGACTTCTTTATAGTAGTCTTTTTGACACCACTGCTCTTCATTTTAATTTCAAATTGATAATTTCATTATTGATCATACTAGATGATGAAGTTTTGAACATGGATAAGCTAATTTGAAGAAGGCAATTTAACTAATTTTTATTTGATTGTAGTTACAAATGAATGCATCATATATAGCTATAAAACAACCCAGAAAAGTATTAATCAATATATACCCACTTTCTTTTACTAGTAATCCAGATTGCTTAAATATGAAACAAGTTACACGTAACGATGTTGCTTATGAATTTGAAATGCGAGAAATGTGTTGAATTTGGTTATCAGCACAGACTACTGGGCTAAAACTGACGCTGCTTGGGCATTACTTAAAACAAAAAAGGACAAAAAAAAAAACCTTAAGAAAATTTCGTCCAGTTACCGTCTTCGCTTCATTATATGGATAAAAGTCCACAGAATGATATTGTAGCATATATAACATTCATGGATGGATGTGTGTGTTTACTGTGTTACTTATGTGAGCCATTATAATGCATGTTATAGGCAGACCAAAGATGATTATATATTTATATGTATATGCAATACATATAAACATATTATTGTATATATTATATACATATAACATATACATATACACATATATTTAAAACAAAAAAAAGAGTAGAATATAATAGAAAACTGGCTAAAAATTTGACATAATATTATGGCCAAAATTGAACATATAACTTGAATTTATGCGGATTATTGCTTGTCGTGCTAACTTGTTGTTATTGTTATTGTAAAGCTTTTCCATTTGGCTGACAGCCATTTACTGCGCCAGCGTGCCCATGGGATCCCAGGCAGGCAGTACAATGGGATCCATGTCAAAGACACGCATCACATCCTCGGGCACATACTTCTTGTCGACCACCACCTCGAAGCCGAACTCCCTAAACCAATCGGCGCACATCACCAGATAGCCCTTTTCACCACGATCTTCGCCCCAGGAGTTCTCAACGCGCAGCTTGTGTGCAACGCCATTTTTCTGTCCACCGGGATGGGAAAAAAAGAAAGTAATCAAATTACATAATTAATTAATTAATAATTAGATAATAAAGCTGCACTTACATCTACAGAGACGGCAGTAAAGACCATGGCATGCGTCATAGCTGATTCACCATAGATAAGACGATCCGCTTTGGAGAATGTTGTTTGTATATCAATGTCGAAGACCAGCTTGAAATCGTGACTGTACATGAAAAGAAAAGAGACAGAGCACCAACCGGAGATGGAAGTGAGAAAAGGAACAATGTATTTGGTATGGCATGGTTAAACATGCAAATGTCTTAAGCGTAGTTAAGATTAGATTAAATATTTATAAATAACATGTAAATGCTCGAGACTGCTCGACTGTAAAAACCTTGGCCCAGAACTAACACCGTAGAAATAAAAAACACCTAAAAAATCGATCTTCCTTTGTCTGTTTTCTTCCTCGAGCACAGGATATAATAAAAACTGAATTGATAAATAAATCAGGGACTGTAACAGTAATAATTTATTTGTTGATTTTTATCAAAAAAATTTAAAAGAAAACTCTTATATTTCAACTTTTATTACAAAAATTGAAAATAAAAATTATTTTTCAATTTTAATTATAAAAATTTAAAATAAAAATTATTCTTAAATTTTTACTAAAAAAGTTGAAAAATAAAAAATGTCTTTTGAGCTGGATGGCGTATTTCCTAAAATTTTTATAATTAAAATTCAATTTCCAAAATAAAAATTTAAAAATGTTTAAATTTTAATAATAAACATTGGAAAATAACTTCTATTCTATAATTTTCAAATAAAATTTGAAAATAAAAGTTTATCCAGTTTCTCATAACTCTTATTTGCGGTCCCTGAAATAAATTGCTGCCTAATTAAAACAAAAGTCTTCCTTGAAGAGCTAATACAACGAAAAGGGCAAATAAATGATGGACTTGTGATAAACTGGAACAATAGTACCATACTTAAATCTTGCTGTTAATTCCCGATATATACATTAGGGTGTCCCTTATTTGGTCAAAGTCAATATTTTAAAACGCATACGGGCTAGTTCTGTTCATTAGGTCCTAAAGCACTCAGAAATAAATTTTTACCTCAATCGGAGTATGATAACCCGTGCCGACTTGGATCGGAAAATTTAAAGATTATATGCGACAAAAAAAAAATTATTTTTTTTTTTTAAATTTTTTTTTTTTTATTTTGTTTATTAGGTCCTAAAGAACTCAAAACCAAGTTTTCACCTTAATCGGAGTACGATAACCCATTCAAATTTGCATCGAAACATGAAAAAACAGTATTTTAACACTGATTATACATTTTTCGATGATTTTTCATGTTTTGATGCAAATTTGAATGGGTTATCGTACTCCGATTAAGGTGAAAGCTTGGTTTTGAGTTCTTTAGGACCTAATAAACAAAATAAAAAAATAAAAAATTAAAAAAAAAAAAAAATTTTTTTTTGTCCCATATAATCTTTAAATTTTCCGATCCAAGTCGGCACGGGTTATCATACTCCGATTGAGGTAAAAATTTATTTCTGAGTGCTTTAGGACCTAATGAACAGAACTAGCCCGTATGCGTTTTAAAATATTGACTTTGACCAAATAAGGGACACCCTAATATACATATATAAAAAAAAAGGTTAATAGATTTGCAGATGTCACTTACACATCAACATCCTCAATGCCTTGCTTGGAGGCGAATCGCTTGCTAACCTCACAGCCAAACCAGACAGCCTCGCCCGCTTTCAGTGATTTCGTGACCATGGCCAGCAGTAGTTCGACGGACTGATTGTTGTATAGGACAGGTCGGCCGCCGACTACATTGCCTAAACAGTCGACCGTGTAGGCTTGATCGTAGCTGCTAGTGGGACGCGGATCGGTGACGAGGCACACCTTGTCCTCGACATTGAAATGCGGCTTGACATAACGCTCGTAGAACTCGAGCGAACTGATTGGCCCAATTGACTGATAGTTCTTTGATTTATCATAGTATTCCCAGGTGAAAGTCTCGGCGGGTATGCCCAAGCATATGCCAACCACTTTGTAAATCTCGGCCATTTGCTCCTGTATCTTGCTGGCGATTTCCTGCTCACTTGGCTGTCGTTCCAGCAGCACTCGCAAGTGGCGCGCATATTCGCGCAGCTGTAAGCAACAACAAATGGGACATTAGTCGAGACAATTAATTACGTTATTCGTATTGTTTGTTACCTTGCTCTTCAGTATGGCGTTTAAACGTATGCTGGACTCGCAGCTAAAGCTCTCCGGAAAACATTTCTTTGGCATCAGACCGTGTTTGATTATCAGATTAACAAGCATGTCCCACTGTCCGCCATCCGAGGTGGGATCGAGCAGCAAGAACGAGACCAAACGGCCATCAACCTTCTCGCCGCGTTGTGCCGTCTTAACGATATTGTTGAGGAAATAGTTGCATCGCTCGATTTTGTCCCAGTAGAAGAGGAACGCCTGCGAGAACTCAAATTCATCCAGATTGTAGTTTTTCATGAAGGGCAGGCGTATGCAATTGAGTGCTGCAAACAGCCAGCAGCGTCCCGAGCTGCGTTGATTGGTTATCGGTTTGCCCTCCGTCTCCACCTTGTAGTTGAACACATGATTGGTCGTCTCCAGCGCCTTGCGGGACAGGCACACATCGAAGGGATCTACCCGGGAGCAGACATTCTGCGCCAGCAGATTCTTCGGCTCGCTATAAAAGTTATCTCGCCACTTTTTGAGCAGCTCCTCCGTTATGGCGCTACTGCTGGCACTCCGATTTGCCTCTTTAAGTCCGATGTGGCCGACGCCGGTATTATTATTGCTGCTGCTGCTGTTGCCGCCTCCCGGGATGATACTATTGTTGTCAGCTGAAATTACATCAATAGGGATATTGCAATTGTCATATACTCCACTTGGAACTGCATGTTTACTTGCAGTTGCAGCTGCTTTCGCCACCTGTTGAAGCTTCATTGAGCGGCTGAACCGATGATACACCGATAGATTTTTAAAAGCTAATACAATAACTTTTTAGATTTATTGGACAAATCACACTAGATAGACAATAACGAGTACGTACGCATGAACATTGTTTTCTCCAAATGGGAACTCGATTTCAAGGGACTTCGTTGATTTGAATATTTAATTACGAAATCAAAATGTGCCTATAATTCGATACATATTTATTATTATGATAAAGTACTATGCAAATTGTCAGACTGATCGCCAAAAATGCAACATGTAAAATACAGAAATTTGAATGTCATTCAATATTTCACAACGAATTTATTTTACAAACAAGTTTCGGACACTACAAGGCATTTAGTTGGTCTATATGAGAAGGGTGGTGAGTCCGGAGCCTAGATCCTAATACATAAACAAATACGAAATGTTGGCAAGCGACTTTCATTATTTCTGGACATCATTGGTTGTTGTTCGGCTTATGAATCCCCATCTTATAGATAAACGTAATCTGTTCTTGCTTTATTGAAAATCTCGTCATTCCATACAGCTTTCGGTATTTTTATCTACAAATCTTATAAATGAAAGTCGATGTTCTGTTAATATACGCAAATCACGCTCATGCATTCTTTTTTTTTTTAATGTGGTACCAAATATTTTCTTCATTTAAATCTTCACGTAAATTTTTAAGGTAAAGCTGTGTTTATTGATGTCAATATTCCAATTCAAATAAAAGTCAAAGTTAGATCGAAAAATTATGATTACAATCAGGTATTAAAGCAGCATATGGGCATTTCCAGAGAAAGGTCCACCTCGCCCAAAAACGGAAAATTGATCAAAAACTCACAACTTGTGATATTTTCTTCTAAAAATGTATTCAAGTTATTTAGTTAAGCAATAAACGCAAGAAGAAATTCAATTGTATGAACGTATAGATTCTACTTTGGAAAAAATTCACCTTTTGTATATTTTTGCCCTTTTTCCTAAAAATTTATTTCCAAAATGGACCGTTTGTATTCCATCGATTACACTAAGTAAGATACTAAGATTGTAACATAAACCATTTCAATACATAGAAATATTAAATGTTTAACAAATACTTGGAACAAACTAGGTGGAAATCCTGTCACGTTCGCGATGTCGCGTCACAAATTATTAATAAAACTTGTAAAATAAATAAAATGAAAGTAACATATCAAAATTATTTCTAAAATGAAAAACTACATTATTTTATTATGGTTTAAGAGTATTTTCTTCCATTTCGCAGACTTTCGCATTTGTCAAGATGAAGTCAAACATGACTTCCATTTTCGCGTTCTCGATCCTGGAAATAAGCATATGTAACCGTTAATCTGTATTAACCGGTTACCGTAACCGTAACTAAAACCTTAACCGCAACAAAACAATTCATGTATAACGGTTAGTTTCGGTTCATTGATTGATCAAATTAACATAATTTTATATGCTATACTTTTCTGAACCGAAATCATACCGATATTACGAAGCCGAAACATTAAAAAAAAAAAACAAACGGTAAGATTGATATTTTATTTTCATACCAGAAATCAATTGCATATTGTCAAGTAAATGATTAATTTGAGTTAATTAATTTTGTTGCCCATGGTTCTAAGACCAAGTTTTAAAACAGTTAATGAGTTCCATTGGGCTTAACTATTTCACAAAATAAAACAAAACAAATATGATATTAATATTTTGACAAAGCAACTAAATATATAAAATCTACATATTTATCTATAGGGAAGCTTATCGGCAATGCTTTCTTTTGGAAGATGTCTTGTTGTTGATGTTGTGTGGGCGTGGTCAAAGAAAAACAAAACGAAACCGTCGCACGCTGCGCATAAAGGAAAATTGAATTATGCGCAGCGTCAACAGCTGCAGCTGCAGCCTATTAACTTTCATACATTTGTACACACACACACACACACACATATGTACATATGCATGTGTGCGTCTTGCTCTTTGGATTAATGAGTGTACACTTTTTGCCAGTTGCTTTGTTATTCATAGATATACCAACAGCAGCGCAGCAGAAAATGTCGTCGCCCTCCTCCTGCCACCCGCTACGGCTACTGCACGACATTTGTTTTGTTAGATTTCTCGAGTGCCCATAGCCCTGTGTCTGTATGTATGAGTGTGTCCCAAATAACTCTATTTATTTTGAAAATGGCTTGGTAACACCACACAACAAAGTAGAGTCTAAAGAAGTGACAAGTTGCAAGTACTGATAAGGACTATAAGTACATATGGATGGATGTCTGACTGTATGTAGAAGGGTATACAGATAAACTAAATTGGAAAAATATTTGCCAGATTGCATTTTATCTCGATTGTAAAAGAGTTAAGCAATTGCGCAAACCGCAGAGACGAATGAAGCGATGTTGTAGAGTGCAATTAAACCAGTTTAACGGCACACACAAACATAGAGACACGTACAAGCACACACACACACACACACAAGCAACGCCGCCATACGGATGTGGGGGATCCGGGAGCAATGGAAGGAGAGCAATATACCGTTTAAAACTTTCGCGCAAGCCGGCGCACTGAGTGCTGATGGCACAAATCTAAACAAACTAACACAAAGGGTTTTTTAAAAAAAAAGCAGCAACAACATAAACTTGTTTATCCAGCTTTTGTACGATTACCTCAAATGGTGGGCAAAGGCAAAGGCGAAGGCAAAAGCAAACCAGCAAAAACAAACAAATTTGGGTGAAATTTTACTTTCGTTGTCGTTGTTGTCATATTGGGGCGTCAGCATGTTGCTTCTCGCTCGCTCCCGCACAAAACGAAGCGAAACTGTTGAGCGATGCGGATGCCTCCAACACAACCAGAAGCAACTAAATCGACGGCTAAATTTTTCTTTGATTGCTGCGGCTGCTGCTGTTGGCAATTATTTTATAATTCTTGCAAAGCGTTGCAATTTCTGTAGTGTACTATTCACTTACACATTCTGGAACCTGGAACGTTGATTATTTGTTAGCCCTTGGAGAAGCTCGCAACTTTTGATGCACCTTTCAATACAGTTTTGTTAAAACGTTTTTACTTTACTTTTTATTTTATTTATTATTGTGTGCACAGCAAGCAAATTTTCGCGACTGGTAAACTCGCTCAGTTTGTTTGCAAATTTTATTTAATAATGAGAAAAATGAAAATGAAAATGTTTGGCTTTAGACCGAAACACGAAACAGAGTCCAAGACAAATGCCAAAGAATATCGATACAGCGATAATTTGCGGAGCTGCCAGACTGCGATTCCAAAGTATCGATACATCGATATACAAAACAAATTAATTGGTATATTTTGCAGCTTCCTGCTGCCTGTTGTTGCTTTGTCGCGTTGTTGTTGGTGCCTGCGCCGACTGGACTACGAGCAGGTCGCGAATTTTGAAATCGCTTATTTCACGCCGTCATAAAACTAGAAAAAAGACAAAATATTAAAACGTTGCATTGAATGCATGCCAATTAAACGAATCTCGATCAAGATCGTTTCATTGTCCGCCAGTCAAGATGAGTGGCAGCACCAGTACCAACAACAGCATCAGCAACAACAACAGCAATAACGAAGTTCCAGAGGACTGCTCGTTGTTCAAGTTTTACATGGAAAAGTGTTATGTGCTGCCCTCGGAGCTCAAGAATGACATTATCTATTGCCAGCGTGCCTTGCGTGATTTTCTCAAAGTGCACGGGGTGAGTAACAGCAAAGTAAAATCAACCTGTGACCGTTGGCTAACTTCGATTCCCGTTCCCATCTCCATCTCCATTGATATTGCAGCTGGTGTCCGACGTGTTCAAGGAGCAGGCGGATGCGGTAAGTTCCTCAAATTGTTCACCTTAATAATAGTGCATTGTGCATACTTTCTTTGTTTGGAATACAACGAAAAATTAATAAAAAATGTGCCCAGCAGAGGTTACTGAGGCAGCCGAGGTGGCAACAGGGTTGTCAACTCCAACGAGCATAATCCGCACTTCACTTCACTCCACTTCACTTGGCTAAGTAGCCCCTTTTATGACTGTAATTGTAATGGCAATCGCAACGTTGATTTCTTAATAATTTTTAACAATCATGCACTTTGCCCGTGTCAGGAGCATTTTAATGTGTATAATATGAAGCCAATACAGATAAACTATTGAATCAGAAACAGAAACAGAAACACATGCACAAAACACAGGAGAAAACCTCAATATTTTTTGACGAATCAGTTTCTTATACAGATACGACATATTCATATATTATACATATATACGTATGTATGTATATATGTAGGTACATGAAATGTTATTAATAAATGTACCTTATTTGATAATTTGCAAAGTGAGGTTTTTGTTCTGCAAATAGTACAAAAATGGTTTTGCCTATCTTTTTGCTGTTATGCTTGTCAAATAGAACAATTCGCTTCAATTTTTGAATAATTGGATAAGTCGTGAAACAAGAATTTGAATACAATAAAAACAAAGAACAAAAAAAAAACAAAACAAGGCTCCAACTCTTTTTAGACCCCGTACTTAAAAAAAACACAGGGGTCTATTAACTTTGGCTAGTATATATATAAAGTATAAATATTCTTGATCAGCATCAACAGCCGAGTCGATATAGCCATGTCTGTCTGTCCGTCTGTAAGAGCGCCTAGATCTCAGAGACTGTAAGAGCTAGAGACTCCAAACTTGGTATGCAGGTTCGTCTATATTGGACCACTATATCATATAGCTGCCATAGGAACGATCAGTCGAAAATCAAATCTCAGTAAGAAAAACTCTTTTGTTGTTAAAGATATCTGAACCAATAGCGATTTATATAAATTTATTTTGAGCAGATTTTGCTTTTCCATAGAAAGTACGGGGTCTCCGACAGTCGAGTATGCTTGACTGTAGCACCGTCCACTAGTTTGATTTTGATTTTAATGCTTTTTGTTGTTTTAAAGCACGTGGAGTTTGGTCATGTGACTTAGAAATTGCAAATGTTGTATTGACAAAATATACAAAAATGTTTAATTTAATTTGCATGACATGTGCAGGATCCAGGTGCAGATGCAGCGCATACTGGATGAACTGGAGGCGGAGGTGTACGAGATCAACGCAGAGCAGCAGTTTTTGATGTTGCGCCTGGACGAAGACTTGGACTTGTTTTACAAGAAGCTGGAGGAGAACAACATCCAGACCGTACCTGAGCTGGGCAACGAGTACATCTCTAGCCTCATAGTGCCTTTGATTGGCGATGCCAGCTACAAGATCTTTCCGCAATCGGTGCTGATGCGCGACAATGAGGAGATGCTCATACGCAAGCATTTCCTCATTTCCCAGGACGAAGAAGCTGGCATTGAGCCGCTCAAGCTGAGCGAGCTTGACGACAATGTCCCCCTATTGCTGGTCAACCCACAAACAGAGACTGGTGACATCCGATCGGCTGCAGCCAGCGACGGATTCGGTGAACTTAAGATTTCGCAGGCGATGCAGGACGTGCAGCCGGAAACTCTACTTAAATCTGGCGGCAACTTACTGACACCAGCAGAGATCCACTCAACGGAAGCCTTGTTGGTCAAAAGGGAGCAGCAGCAGCGCTCGTTGCTGATACCGCGTGGATCCCTGCCTGCCTCCGAGGGTCAATCGCAGCCACCGCCATTGGCCCAAGTGCCCAAGCAGCGTGCGCCACGCGGTCAAGCCGAAGTCAAGCAGCCAATGAAACGCATATCGACATCACCGCCGCCACTGGCGCCAATTACAAAGGTCGCATCGACAGCGACGGCGACGGCAACTGTGTCTGCGACTGTGACGGACTTTGAGGTGGTCGCCCAGAGTCGCATGAATCTGCGACAGGCACTGCGGCGTGCCCGCAAGACGAAACAGCAGCCGCGCAAATTCGATGAGGAGGATGCTCTGGAGTTGCCCAGTGATAAGGCAACTGAGCAGCCGACAGAGCAAAAAAGCAAAGCAGGCAAAGTGATGGAATCAGCTACTAGTGCTGGAGCTGGAGTTGGAGCGGCTCCAACTGCGGCGGCAGCATCGCTAGCCAAGAAGTCAGCGCAGCAAGCGCCAAGCAAACAGTACAAGACGCGTAATGCGTATGGGGCGGGACGGAAGGCCGCATCACCGCCACCATCAATGGCGTCTCAGATAGCGTCTACTTCGACAGCCACTGCAGCTGCAGCAGGAGCAGCACCCGCCACCAGAGGCTCTTCGGGGTCGTCTGGATCCTCGGACGATTTGCACCAGGAACTGGAGCTGGAGCAGCAGCGTCTGTGTGCCTCGGCGGCGCAGTGGCGTGATGAGCCGCGTGAGACGCGGGTGCTGGCAACCGAGTATGGGCAGGAACAGTTCCTAGGCATCTTTGGACTATATACCCATGACATGGTCAAGAAATTGTGCCAGCGTCATTCGAAACGCAAGCGTCGCACCGTGCAAAATGCAAGCGGCGTCGACTTTCACTATGGTCAACAGCTGGCCGCCATCGACGCAGTGCGTCAAAAGAAGCTCAAGGACAAGCCAGAGTTTCTCTTATCGCCCAAGGATAAGCGACTGCAGGCCAAGAAAGCGCACAAAGCCAACGCTGTTGCTGCCGCTGCTGCTGCAGCAGCTAACCGCAAGAGCAAAAGTAAAACGCCTGAAAAACTGGATGACCAACTGGGCAGCAACCAGAAGTGCAAGGAGTGTCGGAAACGTGCGGGTAAGTCGACAAAGTGCTCCCTAAATACCCTGCCCAAATTTGTAAAATATTTGATTTTTTTTAATTTTCACAATTCACACATTAAATTAGCGGTGGGCACACAGTGGCTCCGGGAGCAGCGACTGCTCCCAACTATCTCGAATTCAGGTTTCGTGCCCACCGCTGCATTAAATAATAGGATTGAACAAAATTATTCCACATTGAGAGAAACAAAGGCACATTTTTTCATTTTAAACATTTTAAAATATAAATTGCAAATTAACAATTTTTTTCAAATTTGTATTTTAACGAAATAACAATTATTTTTAATTTTTATTTAAAAATAACTCTTTTTTTGTAACTTTTAAAATAAAAATCAATAATAACTTTTATTTTTTTTTTATTGAAAAAAACAAAAAAAAGTGTTATTTTACAACTTTTTATTAAAAATTGAATTTTAACGATTATTTTTGCCTTTTTAAGTAAAAATTAAAAATGAGAATTTAATTTGATTTATATCTTATACATTGAAAATAGAAGTTTTTGGCTAATATCGATAGTTCCGACTGAAATAGGAATTTTAGTGTATACCATTATACTATAGCATATTTCCTTCACATTGATTTTTTGGTTAAAATAAGCATACATAACTCTTATTTGCAGTCCCTGATTTAAACATATCCTTGATGTTCCATTTGAAAAGCTTAATTGGTCCTAAATTGTGGCTGTTTTCAGATGTGTGCATTTCTCTCACTACTTAATGGTTTATAATCCTTAAAACTCAATCAATTTTCTTTGCAGACAATTTACTAATGTGCCAGAGCTGTCAGGGATACTATCATATCGACTGCCACGAGGACGTCAAGGGAAAGACACCGTCTCCGGGGCAGACGCAGGCGCAGATTCAGAGTCAGCTGAGCAGCCGTTGTCCACAGTGCCTGCGCGACTGGACGTCGTCAGCCAGGGCTAAATGTTTTTCTTAATAGTTGCTTAGAATTGTTTAACATTTACTATATATGTATATCAAAACTGGCGATAGTTTTTGTGCGCTCTCTCGCCGCTTATTGTACAGTCTATTCGGATCGTTGTATCCTCCATATGTTTGTACATATCTTTCAACACTTTTTTTTTTTCTGCTGTGACCTTCCGGTCGACATTTTCCATTAAATATCCTTATTTCTACAATACATCATATATATACAATTATACATATACATTACATACGTAACGTATGTATTTTATATTTGTGCCCGTATCAAAGTTCAACCAAACATGTATCATTTAGATTTTTTTTATTTTTAAAGTCTCTAGCGCCTGTTTACAATCGTTATTTTATACTCTTGCAGAGAGTATAAACTATTAAGAATATTTATAAACACAGATGTATATTTTTTTTATGTCTGTCTGTTGCATTTGTGTGTAAGCAAACAAATATTCTAAATCACAAAACCAATGCGAAAACTGTATTTTAAACATTTTTGTTTAAAACCCTTTTACAGTTTAATCGGCTGACTGTACCATATAGTAGCTGCCATCGACGATCTGCAGGAGTATTGAATTTTCGGTAAACCGGAAATAGATGTTCTTTAATGTTTAACTGAATAAACTGTAATATTTCACATGTGTACAAATTGTGAGAACTTACTTTGTCTAGATATTAAGTCCTTGGATTTCAAAAGTAAGTACTAATACAAAACATAGTATCTCAGCTCCTTATACACTCAACATTTATTCGTACACTCTTTTTTATACTTCAACAGTTAGCCAAGTCTTCATATTTAAAAAATAAATTTGGAAAGGTCGTTTAAATTCCGTTTAAATGATGCAAAACTTTCCTTAACCCATTAAGTATCCATTGAACATTTGGAATTTTTGTAAACGTCTACTTTTGAAACTTTTTTCTTCAACTTTTTAGAAAAAAGGTTTGGTGCAGAAAAAATTCTTCAAACAATTCTAAAAATAACTGAAAAAAAATTTTCTAAAATCTTTTCCTAGTATTTTTTATGATATTTTGAAAATTGCTTAAAATCCACTTTTGTATGAAAAGGAGGAAAAATGGGCTAATATAGTTAATAAAAATACTAGGGAAAATATTTTTGAAAGTTTTTTTTTTTGTATCTCGAAGCCGACTACTACTGATTAAAGCTTTCTTGTTTTTATTTGGCTTGTTAGTTATTTCATAACATTATTTGAGTTTGTAATTTATGCTGTTTTGCAAATTTTACTTTTTTCTTGCAATTTTAAAATCAAAATTAAAAAATATTTTTGTTATTTACCAACGAACAAAAATATTATTTATTCAAAATTGAATAGTTTTGAGCTATGTATGTAGTTAGCAGCCTTTATATTTTCGACTCAAGATTTTATTTTAACAAAATAATTATTTCATTGCAATTTTAAATTTAAATCAATGTCAAGGTAAAATCAGAAAAAAAAACATTGCGATAGCTTGTTTTTTGGGAAAACATGTTAAGAAAAATCAGAAAATAACAGTTACTGTATATCTCCTTTTAGAAGACATTTATTTGCCGTCAAATTTGAAGACTACATAATAAAAAATCTTGATAGTTTTGACTTACTAATTTAATGAAGTTAACACTACGAAATTTCGCTTTGATGGTCATTTTTAAAGAAGCTTTAAAGTCTCTTAAACTAAAGACAAACACTAAACTTTGCCGTTTCATTAATATCAGTAAGCTTGAAACGCGCCCTGAAAATGCCCAAATTAACGACTGCTCACGAAACAATAACGAAAATCGAGTGAGGGCGCCCAGCCCTGGTACCGAAGCAATAATTTTTCGTAGGCTGGCAGCACCGGCAATTTAAAGGGGCGCGAGATTTAAAATTGTGGTTAATGCAAAGATGGTGAAGTGAGCTTAATTAATTGGATCCTCTAAATTCCTTTAGTATATCATTCGCCATTTGTTTGTGTAGTTTGCCAACCATTTTGGGTGCATTTGAACCCAACGGAACTAATATAGGCGGTATCATATCCTCGACCTTTTTCAGTGTGTTAATCTATTAGGTTTACGGCAGCTGCAATCTGGCTTATGAATCGTCCGCAGCGATTTCAACGACATACATAGACTCCTTCTTGGCCCTAAAATGCACTAGTCGTAACATAAAAACCACGTTATGAGTCCCGATAAAACAGCTTTATAAGTTTCATTGCCACGTCCCAACAACTAACTCCAAGTATTTTGGATTATTATTACAAATATAGGTTTAAATACAATTTATAGAGGACTATGGACGCCACAGTAGCGACAGTCAGCTGTTGTTGGTGCTGTTTCCAGCGGCCAGTGGCGCCATTGCACAGATCTCCTTGACAGAAGCACATGAACACTTTCTTATGGTTGTAGATTGTGTCCGCGCATCGGTCCATGTTGTCGTCGGGTCCTCGCTGCACACACATTCGCTGAATGGCGAGATCGTAGTCTGCAATGGCAATTTGATGAATGGAATGAAGTTATCAATAAATGTACATAGATCATAGATTTTTACCGTCGAGGGCGTAGGTGCCACCGCCCTCAATCACCTTGCCGCACCAGCCGCTGGCGCAGGGAATTGCGGCAAGACCGGGCTCTCTCTCGACATCGGTTGCGTTGAATCCGAATGGATCCTTGCAGCTGCCGAGCTCGCCACGTGAACGGCACTGATAGCATCGGCGCAATAGCGCTTTAAGCAAAAGGTGAAAAGTGAAATTAAAATTGATAAATGCATTACACATCCGCACACACACACATGCGCATTTGCAATTACGTGTCTATGTGTGAGTGTGTGTGAGTTGTACAAAAGACTTCAACTAGCAGCAAACTTGAAAAGCAGACTTACCATCTATCTGTGGTGCGTTGCTGGCGATTATAACGAATATCACAGTAATAATGAACACAGACGCTTGCATTTTATTAAAATTTTTTAACTAAATGCGTATTTTAATATTATTTTTATCAAATACGCTAGATGCAGTGAGAGTAAACTGATTGAGCTCTTTTGTTTTTGTGACGGGCGCCATAAGGTTGCCACTTGGCAAATACAACAATGCGTTGAGTAATGCCAGACTTTAAACTTGTCTTTCGTTGGCAGCACCGTCATCATTTTTTCTATTGTAACTCAGTGTGTACACACTGTGTCTAGTTTCGTTGTGCTATTTCAGCGAAAAATTCATCATCTCAATATCGGGCGTATATTTTTTTGTTGTTATTTTTATTCAACAATAACTCAAAGTAAAGTAACGAGCGTCAGATGCAGCAATTTACACGCTAAACTTCAAATTTATTTCAAAGGATCTAATTTGCAAGCGGAGTGCACACAAATAGCTCGAGTAAAAGCTTCAGTACGTAGAAAAAAAAACAAAAGCAAACGCCAAGAGATTTTGCAAATTGTTCATAGACAGACATAGAGAATCAACCTGGTACAAGGCAGCAGCGTTAGAAGCAGCTGTGCTGCGTAACATGCGCAAGCAACAAAGCTGCAATAATAAAATATTCAAATAGACATAATCTGCGCGTTTGTCATACCGTCAAATGACGACGTCGACGTCGGCGTCGCTGCCGCCCTGCAACGTAACCATAAGCTCAAACAAAACGGAGTAGCGGAAGCGCCACTGTTGGTGTAGGCGTTTTTAAAAGCAGACACCTTGCAACTTGATTGTTTGTTGGCTCCAAGTTCAATGCAACTTAATTGTTATTGTTATTATTGCTTTGTCTCTCAGTGTGTGTGTGCGTGTGTGTGTGTGTGTGACTGAAAGTACATACATATGTATATGCGTTTTGTTTGTGTTGATTTAATATTTTTCGTGCATCCCGCAGCAGCTGGCCACCAACCCACGGAAGAGGTAACCACTTAGAGGGCAACAATCGCCGCCTGGAGCAGTTACTGACCAACACTGCAATGGCCATGGACAGCATCACGCAAACAATGACGGGCAGCAATGCGCTGACATCATCCTTTACGACGAAAAAGAAGGATGCCGCCGCCGACAAGGAGAACCTTTGGTGAGTTGATTGTAGTTATCGCTTTCCTGTAAATAGTTGACCGACGTTTTGGGCCCACTTGATGTTTACCATATGACAAGCACTCGTTTTTGTTTTTCTGTCCTTTTCAACTGACGCAAAACAGCTGCTTTTGCCTATCTTCCCATTTTGCCATCTATCGACTTTCTTTAGCTGACGTTTGCAATATTCAATTTCGGTTACTGCCATCTCTTTTTCTCTTTTTTTTTTCCGTGTGTGCGTTGCGTGCCGGCTGCAGGTGCTAATCACTATACACTGGCACCGCCCACCACCGCCCAACCCACCCACCCAATGGCCCACTGACTGTGTCGTGGGCAAAAAGCAGCTGATTTCATGCCGCTATTAAATTTAGTGCATGTTGTCATTCGGACAACACTCGCCTAACCTCAAACCACGTTTGGCTCACACACACACACACATACGCACACAACTATACATATTTAATATGCGCATTTTATGTATTTTGCAAATTTTCTCTTGTGATGTTTTAATGGATTTGTGGCAAACAAAATCTAGAAGCTAAGACAACAATTATTAAAGGGATTGTAGAGAGAAAGAGAGAGAGAGAGAGAGAGAGAGCGCAAAGTTGCCGATGATTCATTCAGCAGTAAAATCGAGGGCAATGTCGTTGACTGCGCAGTCGGCAGCACACACCTTTTGCTTTATCAATTTTTGTTGTGTCTAAATAATATACACACACACTATTGTAGGTTCATAAGCCGAGCTATTGATAGTTCGAAATCTTATGAGCAGTTGACAGTCCAATTGGACAATTTACATTGTCCAATAAGCATAGAGTTGATTTAAGCCGAGTCTATGCGTGTGCGTGTGTGTGTGTGTGTGTGTGCTGCTTGCTTTGTTGTGTGCGTGTAGACGATGTTGTCATCGCTTAAATATGTACATACAAACATACGCAGCAAATCGATCGCTAGGTGGCGCGCATGTGCAGAACATCAATTTCAAATGGGAATGAAATCTATATTTGAAAATCGAATTACATTTATTGGAAATGATCTACACACAGTGGATATTTATCCAAGTTCCCGGGAAATTCGCAGTTATTAATGAATTAGAAATTGATATTGTTTTAATCATCATTGCTTACAAATTATTAGTAAAACATTTTAATATGGATAATTCTTTAATGTCGAACGCGACATTCGTACGCATTCATAGTGAAATAAAACATATGCCATGACTTGATTTTATTTTAACAAAATGCGAAACTTATAGGTCTTGATTAGCACTATAATTGGTGCTAAGGTTGATTTTGGGCATTGGTTCGTATTCAAGATAGTTTCAAAAAACCAAGGCAGCTCGAAAAACTTGTTTTAAATTAAACTTTCAATATATTTCTAATCGGTAGCATACAAACGGTTCATTTTGAAAATCAATTTTTTAGGAAAATGGGCAAAATTATAGAAAAAGTGAATTTATTCCAATGTAGAATCTATATGTTCATCCTATTGAATTTCTTCTAGCGTATAAAATAGTTTGAATTTCCTTAAAGCCCCATTCAGACGACCACTTTTTCACCGACACTTTTTGTCAAAAACCTGTCCGTGTCGCTCACCATAGCTCACCGATGGAATAGAACGTGTTCTATTTCCATCGGTGAGCGTTAGTTTTTTACAGACGCTTTGAAATTTTGTGTGGTTACGCCACACGGACAGCTTTTTGACAAAATGTGACAAAAAGTGTCGGTGAAAAGTGCTCGTCTAAATGGGGCTTAAATAAATAGTTTGAATACATTTTTGCAAGGAAATTTCACATTCTGTGAGTTTTTGATCAATTTTTAGTTTTTGACACGGTTGACATTTCTGTGGTAATGCCCATATCCAATTTCAAATTGAAAATGTGAAGATTTGATGTATAAATTTATTCAATATTCTATTGAATGCTCACTATCGCATAGTTATAACTTTTTTAATGACAAATGAAAAAGATTTTTGAATAACTTATACCAGCACAAAATGTGCATGTTGCACTTGTCGAAACGGTTTTGCATGTTCCGCAAATAGCAAAAGTTGTTATCGGCAATCCACAATTAGAAATTGAATAGCAGCTGGACTCTTTTGATATATATATTTATTGTGTATATTTGTATGTTCGTTAGGCATCAAAATGTTCTACATTTCTTCGATAAACACATCGTCATTGTCGTTTTCGTTGTCGTTGTCATCATCGTTGTCCATATGGACTGCTTGGCGTTGTTGTTGCTTGTCGAAGTTGTTTTGAATGCGCTCCAATAAATCGGTGGCTACCAGAGCAAAGTCCTCCCATAATGCATCAGGTGTTGAATCTGGATCCATTTCTGAATTCGGCTCTACAGCTTTCCCAAGGTCAGACTCGTCTTCCGGTTCCGCTTCCGCTTCATCGTCGTTGGTCGCATCATCATCGATCGTTATCAATCGATCCTCATCCAAATAGTCGGCCAACAGTTCGCTAACCTCGTCGAGAATGCTGCCATTGAGACACAGGACTGTTGCACACTGAGCGTCTATCAGGAGATTCCACAGTGCCTGGCATACAATATTGGCCAGAAACCAATCCTCCTGCTCGAGTGCGCCGCGTAACAATAGCGCCAGGAGCTCAGCTCCACGCAGTTGGAGAAATGGAGCCCGTTGCTCTCCATCGCCGAGCAGATTGACCAGCACTCCAATGGCACATGTGCGCAGCTCGTAATCCTGTCCGCTCGCCTGTCGGGTCAGCTGCTGCACCATCAGTGGCAATCCGTTGGCCTCGCAGAAGCATCGACGCGCCAACTCATTGCGTGTCAGGTTGCCCAGCACACGGGCAATTTCCACCTTGGTTGACACGGACCTCGGCTGACAGCGGCCCAAGGCAGTGGCCAATTCCGTCGACAGCTCTTTAATGAGACTTTGCAGTGATCCAGGCGCTGGTGTCGATGCTACCACCACTGAAGTGGTCGTCGTTTGCTTGTCCTGGTAAAAGCACAGATTGTGAAGGGCGCCCAGTGTGGCATGCAGTAGCTCCAGCATCTCAGGTGGTCCACTTGATCCAGTTGGTCCAGCATCCAACGCAGCGGCTGCGGTCTTTAATAGACGCAACAGAACCGTGCCCAGAGCATGGACATTGCCCAAGCCGGCGCCAACCTCGGCATTGACACTCATATTGGCCACGACTCGTATTAGCTTGATCTGGGCATCCAGCAGAGACTCGTTAACCGGACTGCGTTCGCTTAGCTGCTGCAGCACATTCAGTAGATACTCCATGGCCACATCGTTGTGATAGTACTGCATCAAATGGATTGGTCATCGATCAATCTTCCGGGCAATTTAATCTTCTGCTTACCTGAACTCGAGCCGACTCGTGCTTGGCCAGAATATTGCCAAGCATGTAGCCAAGTCGACTGAGCACCGCCAGCAGACGCTCGCTGCACTGTCCGTTGCCCTTGGAGTCCTTCGGGTCCTTAGAAGATCCCTTGGAGCAGGGTCCCAGCAGCAGACCAATACGTGCGGCATAGTTGAGCAACGTCTCGCAACAGTCGACATCCTCGGACAATACGCTAGATAAGGATAGATAGTCATTAAGAACAGCAACAGAATTCGGGAGCACTACAACAACATCAATAACAACAACCCTATAACTGAGAGAGAGAGGACTTGGGTCTCACCTTAGTGTGCGCACCACATTGGCCTGCACCTCCAGCTCGCCCATGGACACCTCGGCGGCGCGTATTAGATGTGGACACGCCATTTGCAGCTGCAGTTGGAGACGCTGCTGCTGCTTGGCCACATCGGCCAGAGCTCGCAAAGCCGCTGACAGCTGATAGAGCGTGTGGAGTGGCGGGCCACTCAGGCGTCGTGTGGCGCCCGCCTCGTTCAGCATTTGCAAGTGAAGAATCATTAGATCGACGGCGCCATGGCGTGCCAGGCGGGAGACCAGCGTTTGTTGGCCATTCAGCTTGGCTGGCGTCAAAGCTGTTACGGCTGCAATTGTCGTCGCCGTCGTTGTCGTTGTCGTTGTCATCGTCGGCAGCGGCTCCTCGAGGCCGGCTGCCCAGTTCCGATTGAGAGCATCGTCCCGATCCTGGGCGCTGCTAGCGGTTAGAAAGCGTATAGAACCATAGGCATAAATGCAGGCCTCCGGCTCGTCCAAGGGCGACGCATGACCCAGACCATCGATCAGCAGCTCCAGCACGTCACTCTCATGGAACAGATCATCGTGTTGCTCGTGGCGGGCTACCTTAAAGATTAGCTTGCAGGCACCGGTCAAGTTGCTGCCCGTTACTCGCAGCTAAAAACGTTAAGATGATTGAAATTCGAATGGGAATCAATGGAAACCAGATTATTCAATCACTTACCGCAAGGACGACGCGGGCCACAGCCAAAAGGACACGCGGCGATGTGCACTCGACGAGACCGTAGAGACCGCCCAGTATGAAAGCGCGCTTGAAGTTGCGCTCCTGTTTGCGAACTCGCGTGTACAGCTCCAAAAGGATCTGCAGACAGATAGATGCAGACAAAGAGCATTGAGCATATGAATCTGAATTTTGTTCATGCTGGATTCTTACCGCATTGATGTGCTGCACAGTCTCAGCGCTGCAATCCTTGAGCCCGGCATGCTGCTTGAGCAGCTCGATGAGCGTCTCGGTGCTGCACTGGCCAAGTAGAGCTCCATTGCGTCGTGCAGGCGTCGTTGCTGCTGCTGTCGCCCCCTGGGTAGTTGCACCCGGTAGTGCTGGCAACTGGCGCGGCGGCGCCAGCTTTGCATCGAGAGTGCGGCGACCTAGCTTCCGCTCCAGCTCTAGTTCCAGCTCCGATTTGGCAACTGCTGGCGTTGCTGCTGTCAGAGACTTGTGCATTTCATTCTGCAGATATCGCATACTGTGAAAACAGACAAAGAGGACATTATGAATCATTTACGGCAGCGGTGGGCACGCAGTGGCTCCGGGAGCAGCAGCGCCGTCAAGTCGCACAAAAAACTCGCTGCTGATGTTGTTGTAGTTGTTATTGTTGTGCTCCCGATTTCGTGCCCACCGCTGATTTGACTACTTACGAGAAGGCACTCGGCGGACGACCTGCTAACGCCACTTTGCCGTAGAGCACACGTCCAGGCTCTCGGGGCGTTATGGGTCGCCGTGTGCTGACCAAGCGTGCGCCTCCAGCGGCTGTCATTGCCGCCGTAACTGTGGCCGTTGTCGTCGACAGGTCGCCCAGAAACAGTTTGGCCTCGCTGATGAGCTCCGCGGATGTCTTGCGTCTGCCCATGCCCGTTCCTGTGCCTGTTCCAATGCCCAGACCAAGACGCTGTACGGATTGTGTGTTGCTATTTTCCACACTTTTCAGCTGTCGCTGCTTCTGTTGGTGTCGTTGTTGTGGTTGCTGTGGTTGCTGGGGTTGCACCTCCGATGGAACATTATCCTGCTTGGTTTGTGGACGCGTCTCGCTGCGCGAACGTCGCTTTAGCAGCAGACTCATCCTGCCAATGAACTATTTGCGACTGAATCCAACTTGGACTCTGTCCTCTGCCAAATGTGGTCCACTTTTCACGCGTGCCGCTGTCGAAATGCGCACTGGGAATGCCACTCGGCTCGTCTCCTGTCTGCCTGCCTGCCTGCCTGTTTTCCTGCTTGGCAAACTTTGCCAGCTCGGAAAATATTTTTCGTTTGGGCCTTTCGTGCATCCATGCCAACCAGCCTGGAAGACAAATGCGAGGAGGGATATGAGTGAGGGGGGGGAAGAGAGTAGTGCTGGGTTGTTTGCATGTCTCTCAAGTGTGAAGCGACTCGACCCACCACCAGCTACAGTGGCTCGCATTAGTCAATAACTTCCAATAATTGAAAAATGTTTCACATTGGTGTTCGACTATCGTGTTCCCATTTAAATTGCAAATTATAATTTGCACATTTAAAATATAATTAAACATAATGCCCTTTCCTCACTTATGTACATTTATAAAAACATCGGAGCTATCGATAAGTATACGAGAAAACAAATTAAAGGATTTTAAGAAAATTTCGCTGCTTAGGAAAGAATCTCTGGAATTCTTTTATTCTGATAATTGATTTTTGGTAAAAACAACTCGTAACGTCCTTATCAGATACTTCTTGTACAATTCAACGGATACTAATAAATATTAGATTAATTACCAAAAAGCACTAACTTTTTATTTATTCTACTTTCATTAACCTCATTACTACATTCTTTATTAAATTAAAAATAAAATACAATTTTTATCGTTTGAAATTGGGCGTCAGAAGTTGAGAAATCTAGGGATAGTACTTTCTTAAACTTAAAAAAATTCCAAATATCGATTAAACTCCGATGAATAAAGCATTGTTTTTTGAAAATGTAGTGACATTCCTCCCATATGAAATTTATTGAAAAAATTTAGCATTTGCTCCGATAATGCTAAAATGCTGAAATATAGTTTCAGTGAGAAAAGGGCATAATTTTTTGAATGTGTAAATATAAGGAAGCAAGTTATTTTAAATGTGTAAATTATATTGAATGAAACAAGAAAATTAGGTTTGCTTGTATTTACCACCGTTATTGTTATATACTTCGTCTAGTTATTTCATTATTTAACTATAACACACAAACCAATATAATTCAAATCAATAAAACAACTGTTTTCTTAAAAATACTAGTTTTTAGTCGACTTTCACATTTTGATTTGAATTACTCGTCAAATTTGCGCAGTTTGTAATGAACAACGTCGTATTATACAAATCTTGGTTAGAGAATAGGGGCATTTAACAGGTCATTTATAATCAGTAATCGGTCCCTGTTTCTTAAAACTTCGAGAAATCTGTATTGGCAATTTGTTTCAAATATCGGGATACATTTTTTGTCATTTCGTTAACAAAAGTTGATATTTTTCGATTATTGAAAATTAGTTTGATAATCATGATTGGTGATTTGCTTCTCAGCCAAATAGATAAGTTTTACATAGTTTTTTAGCCACTGTGCAGTGCACGACACCTTTGAATAAGCAATAGAGGAGACCAGTTAAAAAGTAAATGTCGGAAAGCGGGCAATCGATATTCGCAGCTCGCAGTTTTTGGCACGAATGCGCTATCATACATATTGAGAAGGCGCTGGCGTCCAGTTCCCAGTTCCCAGTTGCCAATTGAGTAACCGCCATTTGCATGTCATTCAGTCAGTTAGTCAGTTAGTTTGTTAGTCAGCGTCTAAGTGGGTGAATGAGTTAGTGAGTGCGTCAGTGAGTCAGTGAGTTGGTCAGTAAAAATGGACATTTTTCAATCGAAATATTTAATTGGATTTAATTGAATTGCACAAATGTTTTGCTGAAATTGCATGCCCCAGTAAAATATTGACTCGGTTGAAGGTGTTTTCGAAATGTACAAACAAATACATACACGTATACAGTATATACATCAGTATATGTGGTATGTATAATTATTTTGTGCAAAGAAGAATAAAGAAAGCGGTCGGGGGCTCATAAATAGCACAGGGATGCAATTAGTTTGATTGCGTGGCATGACACAGTGTTAAGGATTGTGGACTGAGGATTGAGGATTGAGGATTGAGGTGACACGAAATTGGGGCAGCGTTAATGTAGATTGCAAAATTGTGATAGCCAACAATAGGAACTGACCCAATTGTTTTTATTTACGATTTACGATTTATAGTAGTTTTGTGTTTTCCCCATTTTTCAATTGTTCCCTTTGGTTTCAGGTCAGCGATATTGAATGAAGTACAAACACAAGGCAGCACAAAGTTACCGTCAAACAAATCAGTACTAGTATTAGGTGACAATGCCACTGGCAAGACGACACTCATCGCGAAGCTCCAGGGTGTCGAAGATCCCAAAAAAGGCTCTGGACTGGAGTACGCCTACATTGATGTCAAGGATGAGTACAGAGACGGTAAGTGGTGTATTGCCTTTTTAATTGGCCAGATTTAATTAAGAAGAACCCTTTTCCATTTTGATAGATATGACGCGCCTAAGCGTTTGGGTTCTGGATGGCGATCCAGGGCACACAAATCTGCTGCACTATGCGCTAAACGAAACGAACTATGCACACACCCTCGTCATACTAACAGTCTCGATGACACAGCCATGGGGCTGGCTCGAGCAGCTCAACCAATGGATCAAGGTGCTGGCCCAGCACATTGAAAGCCTGCAGCTGGATCCCAAAGAGAAGGAGGCGGCACGTCAGCGACTGGCAACGACGTGGCAAAGCTACTGTGAGGTGGGCGATGATCTGGATCCTGGCTCGCCAGTTAAACGCACCATGCACAACAATTCGATCGATGAGGATGATCTGTTGCCGCTGACTGAGGACGCACTAATTACAAATCTGGGCCTAGACATTGTTGTTGTCGTCACAAAGGTGCGTACACGACGAAGTTCTCTTCACAATTGTCGTTCGCTTATGAACCAATTTGACCAATTTTCATTTGTAGACGGACTACATGACAACGCTGGAGAAGGAATACGAGTACCGCGACGAGCATTTCGATTTCATCCAACAGTGGATACGAAACTTTTGCCTGCGGCACGGCACCTCGCTCTTCTACACGAGTGTGAAAGAGGATAAAAACTGTGATCTCCTTTACAAATATCTGACGCATCGAATTTATGGTCTACCATTCCGTACGCCAGCGCTAGTCGTTGAAAAGGATGCGGTGCTCATGTACGCATTTAATCATACATATATATATTTATATAATTATAAATAATAATATTTGTAATACTATTGCAGTCCGGCGGGTTGGGATAGCCTGAAGAAAATAAGTATTCTGTATGAGAACATGCATGCGGTCAAGGCGGAGAATCATTACACAGACATAATCAAGGCGCCGCCGACACGAAAGGTGCGTATAACTATGCGTATAATAATAGACAATAAATTTTATAAATGTTTACCATTTGTTTTAGGCGGTTTCCAATCGCGAAAACGGAGGTGCAAACCGAGGACGAGCAGGCCTTTTTGGCACGTCAGCAGGAGATCCTCAAGCAAGGCGGCCAGGTGCGGGGTGAATCGCCGCTGCGCTCGCAGGGCGCCAACGCTGGCGGCAACAAGACCGGACCGCGGACACCCGGCAGCACCGGTCAGAGTTCGCCGAAAAAGGTTCGCACAGTTGTGGAGGAGCACACACATTAAATACTTACCAATAATGAATTTTACTCACCACAGATTGATCCCAAGCTGACGCCCGCCACGCCGGGCGGCGAAGGTGTGCTGGCCAATTTCTTTAATTCACTGCTACACAAAAAATCGGGAGGACCTGCCGGTGGACCGGCAGGCGCTGCCAGTCCAGGTGGCGGCATGGGCACGCCACGCACTTCCAATGGCACTGACGCCCTCATGACGGCCGAGAAGCTTGCGGTTCGCTCAGATGCTGCTGCCGAGTTGGATCGATTGGCGCGCAGCGTAAACAAGGATATCGATTTGTCCCAAAGTGAGTGTTGAATGTGTCCAGCTCACTCTGCAACAACAGCAACAACAACAACAACAACACAACAGCAACAACAGAACATCAACATAAATATTAGCAGCAGTAGCAACAACTAAAACAACAACAGCAAGATCTAAAACCACAACTAGGACAACAGTGACAACAGAACAGATATAATCATCAAATGAAATGAAATGAAGTGAAAAACTCAAAGGCACAGACTTGAAATTCAATACATCTGGCAAGCTGCTGCCCATACAATGAGCAATTGGCAATACCACATGTTTAGGGCAAGTCGAGCTTGAATGAAAGACAATGATTATATTATTATCGGTGTTCATTAAAAAACAGCCATGAAATGTTGAAATTAACACAGTTGATAGTTGAAGTAACATTTGCATTTTGCACTGATTGTGTAACGTTTGTTGATTTCATAAATTGCGTAAAACTTACATAAATATATTGATAAAAACAAAAACAAATGCAAGACAGAGAAACACAAACGTTTGGCAAAAAGTTGATACGCTATCTCACTGTGCTCCTCCGACTCCCTTCCGACTTGTCCGACTTGCACGTGCTCATTCTAAAAATATATATACTTTTTTTTTTTATTTGGTATTAGCTTAGTTTGGGGCCACAGATGTGTATAAAATAATAAATTATTTATATTATGTAATTTTTAAAGTGTAATTTAGAATGCGTCAACTGTGCAATGCTGTTGTGCACTGAGAGATTCAAAAAGCCCATGCCCAAGGCGCCCACACACACACACACACACACACACATTTACACTTAAATGTAGCTTGTATGTACTTTTTAATTATATTAATTAATTACACACACACACTGGCTTTATGTAATATTTGTTAGAAACATTTTTTGGAGCCCCTAAGAAAGCAAAGGGACGAAGAACAACATACGAAAGCGCAACGCGAAAAAGCGAAATTTATAGATATATTTATATGAATAGTAAGCTTTAATCAAATTTGCAAGTGTTGCGTATTTTGTTTTTCTTTGTGATTACCGCAAAAATTTGATTTTAATATAGTCTGATTATTATTTTTTTCTCGCTCAAAGCCACACGCGTTTAATTAATAAAGTATAAAAAGAGGATACAAGAAAAACACTATTATGAACTAATTTTACAAAGCAATTTTAATTGATAAACTACAAAATGAACTTATGGTAACTGAAATCTTTTTATGTTGAAAGTCAAGCGCAAGCAAATTGAAGTACTCACGACCAATCGCTATAATACAACTCAAAGCCAATATAATTTGTGAGAGGCATTCTATAGGCATAAATACTATAGGAACAAAAAGACGATATATTCACCCATTCACTGATAAATACTTACTCAGCAAGATATATATTTTGTTTTGATTGAAATTTTTGTTTTACAAATATCGATTAAAAATAGAGAAATCAAACAAAAAAAATATTGTTTTCAATTTTATTTATTAATTTAAAACAGATGAGACAGAGCGAGAAAGAGAATGATGTTTGTACTTTTGTATATCGGGTCAGAATAAAAGCTTAAGCCTCGCTAACAATTTAACACAATTGTTTCAATATGTATTTATAGTTAAAGAAGTTTTTGCCATATCATTGGCCCATTTAGCATTCGAAGCTGATTTCAAGTTTCGTACTGTCTCTCGCTCCACACTGTGTCTCTTAATCAGCTACAACAATAACAAAAACAATTTGTGAAATTTGTGCTACAGAATATATTTTTATGTATAAACAAAATTATTGCATATAATAAATATTGTATTACTTATTAACAATTAACTGGGCAAATCATTTAACGTTTATGGTATTTATTCTGAAAGAATTATATAAGTACAATAACAACAACAAAATCATACAATATATTTGAAAAATATCGACACAAGTGTTGACTTTTTATGCGAACAAAGAACAAATTTGATGTAAATTCATACAATTGAATGTATACAAATATTAAATGCAACAGCTACAATAAAAAAAAGAAAATATAAATAAAACAAAAAACAGAAAGATAATAAAATTAAAATATAAAAATTTTCAAATAAAAGATACGAAAACCATAAATAAATACAAATTGCCTGGCTTTTTTTAATGTTAGTTTTAATATGGATCTCTATCTTCCACCGTATATTATCATCTGTTCGTCTGTATGAAGTCTATATCCATTAGGAGACTATAAAAACTTAAAGAACCAGAGTTGGTACCAAGCCTTCGAAGAATGTGGATCTGAGACCCCTTCAGTCACAGCAATTTTAATTTAACAACAATGGAAAGAACTTACGCTTTATAAGCTAGAGTAACCAAATTTGGGATACAAATACAAAGCCCACGAACATTAGTCTTTTTACCAAATTGGCTAGCGTTGGAATTTAAAATTCATAGATAAAATATACTCCTATCTAAATTATGTAATAGGCTGTCTAAGAGTCAAAATCTGGACACTTCCGTTCATAACATGTTTTGGGCTATTACTTGAATTGCAGTCAAGTTTAGGTCTGGTATAAGTAAATCATATATTTTTTTCGGAGATTTCATGCGTAACAAGAAAACCGTAACAAGAATGCGTAACAAGAAAACCGACACACATGCTCTTCTATAACAATATTGATGGGTATCAGATGGTTATGTAATAAAAATCTCTTATCAGCCCAAAATTAACGCTATTGAAAATTTCTAGAGATTGTTGAAACACACCTAAATGTGAACCTGCTGTATTTCTTATGCAATCGATGTAAATTCGAAAAACGTGTTTAGTTAGACAGCTACCACATAATCATAACTGTAACTATCTATCTCTATAAGAATATGAAACTTTGTCCTTGCTGACTGACCGACCGACGGGCGACTGACTGGTCATTGTGACTGGTCAGTTTGACCTAGGCTGCTAAAATTTTTACACAATATACATATGTATGTAGCTGAGACCATTTCATCGCGAATTCGATGATTTGATCTATCTCAAGTAAGCTTACAAATTGTGTATATTTTACTTTATGTTACATTCTGTCCAAGTTTGGTCAAAATAAAATTTCTATGTCATATAGCTGTCAATTGGTCAATTGGTCCTATAATTAGATGCAAATCCAACTTTGAAATAAAAAACTTCTGTGTTTTAAGAGATATTTTAACTAAACTTACACTGTGACTCAATAAAGAAAGTATTCAGTTGACGAAACAATTTTAGGCAATAAAGCCAGCGAAAAGGCTATAGTCGAGGTCCCGACTATAGGATACCCATTACTTATTTAAATATACATAAAATATTTTTCATTGCCATATTTCAAGTAGGACAAACAATGGTTTCTTATAATAAAATAATATTTTATTTATCCTTAAAATTATATTTTACTGAATGTCAATATATTCCTTTTGTTTATATAAAATATCATCGAGAGAAAAAATTTAATTTAATTATACACATACATACATATGTATGTATGTATCTGATTTTTAAGAAGTTAAGACCAACCCAATTGCCAAAATCGAATTCAGCGTGTCAATATGCAGCCTATTCCTTAATTAAGTCTTCCCCAATTTAACTTGGCTCAACACCCGATCAACTTCGGCATTGGACCAAGGTAATGACAATAATTTTATTGCGAATAAAACCAAACTATTGAATGACTTGTTTCCTGCAGAGTCCATATTACTTCAGTACAAAACGAAACTGTGGTTGCTTGATGTCTCCACTGGACATGGTGGATTGTGTTGTACTCAGATATAATTTTTTCAATATCATTACTATTGTTTAATATATTTATTATCCCGTACATCAATTTGTTTTAAAATTTGATACTTATCCAGAAATCTGAAAATAAATATTTTAGATTAGCATTTTAAGTCACTGCTTACGACGATTTTCCGGTGTCGGACCCATGTATTGGATCAAAACTATAATGGTTCGGCATGACTATGTGAAAGCTCTGCAGGAAATAAAGCTACCGTATACTTCGGACGTTATGCCGCTATTTTGGAAGTTCCAACCGGAAAACGACCCAGAGCATACTAGCAAAACTGCCAAGGAATGGCTTACATCGAATAAAGTTGATGTAATGGAGTGGCACCCGCAGTCCCCCGATCTGAGCCCCCTTAAGAATTTGTGGGCCGATGTCAAGAAGGATATTTCCAAGCATCAAGAGCGCCTTAAGCTCAATACCCCCAGAACGATGCCAAAGCTTGGTAGACTCCATGATCCTTTGTTGTAAGGCGGTCATTTAAAATAAAGTTTTAAAATAAAAATAAAGCAAATTTAGGATCGGTTTGATCATTTAAATATTTAAATAAGTTCATCACAAAATGAAAAATAATAACTGTTAACTAATTTTGATTTCTCAGACAGATTCACTATATAATAACGTTCCTTAAAATACGAATATAATACTCTCGTGGTACATAAAAAGAGGATTTGCTAGTTAACTACATTTTTGGATTGACAATTGACACTAAAATTGGTTTCACTCCTGCGAGAGATTGGTATGAGATTTGCAAATCGGAAGTGAAAATGCAAAATACTGAAGCTGAAGACTAATAATATAGTACGTATGTACATACCATAACAACAAAGTGAACATGAACGTTAACGGGAATGTCTTTGATGTGGAACATTTTATTAATGGTGTTGCAGTCACTTGTGATGATTATCAGGTTTCAATAGAAGAATGCGTTGCTGAGGAGCGCGGCGTGCTGAACATGAACATAACATGAACATTTTCACATCATTGATATTTTCATTTCGATAATGATTTTCACAAAACGCCAATCTCTGCTTGTATTTATGTGTGTGTGTACACAGTCTTATGTGTGTATGCCCAAGGCCTGTGACTGCCTGGCTCCATTCTAGAAATTGAGAAAAGTTGGCGTCAAAGGAACAGCTGGCAGCTGCTACGTTGGCCCTTGTTTGCCTTGATAGCTGCAAGGATAACACTTTACTTGACCTTTGTGTGTGAGCATTTGATAAATGATGACGCTGCCGCCGCTGCCTCCGCTTCCCTTCTACTGCCACTGTCACTGCCACTGCCACTGCCACCGTCTGTGACGCTTTTTCTGCTGCTGTTCACACTGCCATTGCCGCAACCTTTTGCTACTTTGTTGATACTTATTGGTGTATTGTTTTAGCTCGCATCCTTGCCTTCTGACTGTGTTGCTGCCAAGTTGTTCGACCACTCGGCTCCTCTGCTCCCGTCGGTGTCATTTTCTTATTCTGCAATCCGCCAGGCGGTTGATACGTGCTCATTTTGCTTATTGCCAGCGTTGCCTCCTCTCTGACATTGCGTTGTGCCAGCCTCGATTAAGCTCAATATTGACATTGGTTTTGATTTGATGTTCAGCTGCACACATGTGCATGTACCTCCAATACACAGGCATACAGATCCATGTGCATACATATGTATATGTATGCATGTCCGAATGATAATTATTTAAAATTAAACTGTGTAACCGTACTTAATGAAATCAGATCATACATTAACCGACATTAAAAAAGTGGTAAAAATGATCGACATACCTTCTTATAAGACAACACCTTATACACAACAGGCCAGATTGATTGAGATCATTGATATTGAAAAATCATAATTAATTACGAATTTTTTTTTTTTAGAAATTATGTTGGTCCATTTACATGGATAGGCAATAACATTGGTGAAATTCTTAGCAAAGAAAGCCGTAAATTACTGTTGAGTTTTAGTTTCAGCGAACAAATTAAAAATAATAAATAATCATTACATTTCAGTAGTATTTTTTTTTATCAAAAGTTTTTCATCCCTTGTTCCAGCAGCATATCTTAAAACATATTAATTATGACCAATAAACAGGGATTAAAACCCTCCCCGAAACCGTAACCTTTAACCGGTAAAAACCGATTGAAATTTAAAACCGTAATTGAAATCGTCTTGCAGTTCTTAAAAGATTTTAAAAAATAATAGCAAAGCGAATTTTGAAAAAAAATGTTTGCAGTCACTATAAATATTGTTTGAAGAATTTTTTTGCATCAAAACATTTTTTTTAAAAATCGAGGAAAAAAGTTTTAAAATAGACCTTTACAAGAATTCAAAATTTTCAATGGATACTTAATGGGTTAAGGAAAGTTTTGTATCATTCAAACGAAATTTAAATGACCTTTCCATTGATGCCAAAATTAACATGATTTTGCTTTAAATGTTGTCAAAATAAATATGCCGTCTAGTGTAGTTTGTAGGGTCTGTCACGCCTCCTTCTATTCATTAAATACTTTGCACAAACTTTATATTCCCTTGATCAGAGTTTAAAAAAAAGAGAATTTATAAAAATTAATTGCTTTGTGGGTTCATTAAGGAAATGTGTTGATTTTATTGTTATTTACATGACCAGCAGTCTTAGATTGATGTATATATTGCCTTGGCTTTGCCGTCACATTTGTCCAACTCAACAAATTGAGTTTCTCACTATGATTGTTCTCGCATTTAAGTAACAGGAGCACTAAATGTGACACTTGTGTTGGCTCGAATGCACTTGCTTATGGCCACAAACATATATTCTTCACAAGACAAGAATATAAAGTTATTGCCAACTGTATTTTTAACGTCTTAATGTCTCCATTGCCGAGGTCACACTTTATTTTCGACCACTGCAATTTCATTCCAGCTGCCTTTTCTGTGTACTTTTTCAATTGTTTCGTTCTCTTTTATTGTTGGCCATCCGTCCGGTCATTTGCAGTTCTGCCTTTAGCATTTCCATTGGCAAAAAAGCCAATTAAAGCCATTAGGGCCATGACAATTATTTAAGCCATTTGTGAAATTCCATGTAAAAGTTTAAACTGACTTTAATTGAGGTATTAAAAGATCCATTTGAAATTTTAGAGATTCGTAGCTTTCTATATATGCCGAAGTGACGAACTAAATGTAAAAAACCCCACTTCTTTATTAAACTTAATCAGGATACCTATTTAAGCAATAAAGGTTAGACATAATTAGAAATAATTTACCAAGATGATCACACTACTCCACATTGAAATAAACTCTGTTTTTCTATAATTTTGTCCGTTTTCTTAAAACAGACTTCCAGCATTAAATTGTTAATGAAAAAGCAAAACAATTTACTTTTATAAAATGCTTGTTAAAGTGAATAACCTCCATTTATTATAAAATATGGGATAAGTAAGTTACAGTTTTGTATATGCTTAATAATGGTTTTTAGCGATTTTTCAAAAAAGGTGGTAGAACAAAAGTTTCGAGATTTTCGATCGGGAACAACTCCTCATTCAAACTTTTAAGCTAAATCAACGATTTGATCCAAACAAACAGACAAACTGACTTTTCATTTCATTTTCGGAAGGCCACTAAAAATTTCCAAATTAATTATCTTTTGAACGAGTAGTCGGATTTTAATAATTGAGGTGTCATTCAACGCGTATTTTTGATTAGAAAAGTAAAAAATTAAAATCAAAAAGGCTTCAAAGGCCCCATTTGCTCCAATCATTAAAATTTTGCCCCTCCAACTTACACCTGTTTATCTCACGAACCATGTGAGTGTCCAAAAGTCTTAGTATGCACATTTGTAAGTTAAATTAATACCTTTCGATCGGTATATAACTTGACTCGATCGGACGGTCATATCATTTTCCATTCTTCCTGTGCATACATATATGCTAGTCGCCTTTCGCACCCTTCGTGCTGCTTTCGTCACTAGCGCGGACTGCCGTCCGCAGTGATGCCATGTGATTTATTGTCATACTGTTTAAACTAAGGTCTAATGAATTTCATATCTTTAAATGAACACAAGTCTTATGTGTATTGATAAACGTATATAAATTCGTTTTTGGCCATTCGCCATCACGTTTTGCCTGCTCTTCATCTGCCCTTTCCACATACTTTCTCTCTCATTAATCTGTCTATATATTCTATCTGCGTGCTTATTTATTTGTTTTTCTTCAAATTTATTCAGTGAGGAGCTGTCAAAGTTGTTTTGACAGGCCCAGCTCTGCCCAAGGCCAACTTTTATCTACACTGCGTTCAAATTCTCAATCTCAATCAAGATTCGTATTCTCAGCTGTAATGGGCAGCAATTAATATGTCATTATTCGTAGGAATATAATTTAATTCGAAATTTAATGGAATATGTCAACAATCAGAAAGAAACATATGTACATATACATATGGAAGTTGAATTTTACGGATAATTATCAAATGATTACCTAATATAATAAGCTGTACACGGATTAATTAAGCTTTATAGCTTTGTGATTTGTAACTAGTTTTAAAACTCAAACATTAATAGATTTATAACAGTAACTTTTGAATGTGGCTAATTTAGTGCAATCCCCAAAGAGCAATCAAAAATCGATTGAAACTAGTATGTATGTAGAATATGTACATTAATCAAATTTGAAAGGCTGCAGCCGAGCACACATGAGAGTATGACATACTCCATCAGTGTCTATAATAACTGATTTCTATAACAAATAAAATACTATACATAAAATTTGTATATTTTAACATACAGTTTGTCAAGTAATTGTTTGCAAAGCCTTAAAAATGTAATATTTTGACTTAAAATAAGAAAGTAATAGCTTATTATATATATTTGGAAGGTCATTTAATTTTCGTTCGATATGAAAAATTTCCTTAACCCATTGAGTACCCATGGAGGTATTAATTTACTTCGAATGTGCAAAAACTTTTAACTCATTGGAGTACTCATGGAGTAATTTGAATTTTTGCAGAAGGTACTTTTTCAACTTTTTTCATCGATTTTTTCCAAAAAATATTTTAATGCAAAAAAATTCTTAGAACAATTCTAAGAGTAACTGCAAAAAAAATTTTTCAAAAATATTTTTGCTGGTATTTTTTAAAATTTTATGAAAAGTCCTAAAAATGACAATTTGTAACCCATTTGTTCCTCATTTGTCATGCAAAAAGTGCCTTTTTTTCAGTTTTCAAAAAATTATATCAAAAATACTAGCAAAAATATTTTTGAAAAATTTTGTTTTGCAGTTACTCTTAAAATTGTTCTAAGAATTTAGTTTTGCATTAAAATCCATATTTTGGAAACTACAGATGCGATCAAAATATCGTTGAAAAAGTAGCCTTTTGCAAAAATTCAAAATACTCCATGGGTACTCAATGGGTTAAGGAAATTTTTGCATCATTCGAACGAAAATTAAATGACTTTTCCAAATATATATAATAAGCTATTACTTTCTTATTTTAAGTCAAAATATTACATTTTTAAGGCTTTGCAAACAATTACTTGACAAACTGTATCTATGTAGAAGTATACAGAAGTAGCTTAAAATATTTTAAAAACAATTTAAAAATGAGGCTTAACAGATGTCAAACGTATGTACACAAAACTTTAACTTGAACCTTGTGTGAACCTAATATTACGTTAATAAGAATTATAGAAGACATTAGCTGATAAGCGTATGATTCTGACTGACACAATCAAGATTTAACAGATGCCTGTACAATAATATTAATACATGGTATATTATGTAAGTACGCATATGTAAATATATACTTAGCAATCTATTCTTAATTAATTTTGCCTGTCAAAGCTAATTAATTTTTATAGATTAATAAAATCAACTTTGATTTGAGCCTGGGACAAAAATAATTTATTAACTAAATATTAACGGGGAGTCTTGCAATGAGAGACGTTTTGATGATATAATTGCATTTCGTAACGCTTTTCGACTTAAAACGAAGCACGTGTATCAATCAAGCTGATACTGTGCACCGTAACTTGTTTTTGACAACCGGTTGATTGATGTGTTTTGCATAATTCTATTTAGGCGTATCAGCTATTGACAACTAACTGGAAACAATGATTATGGTTATTAGAGCTAAACAGAAATATTTTTATTTAATTTTTTATGGGCACCGGACCACTTATAACTTGTATAAGTATGGGAAATAATAACATAAATATAATTTGACTAATATTTTGTGGGAAATCCTTTGTGTTCTTTTTACTTTGAAAAAAGCTTGATTCGATTCTTACACTGTCATTTTTAAAGATTAAAGTTTGGATTTCATGGTGACCATTCAAGAACTGTCTTGGAAGTTTTTGCCACTACCCATGATACACCCAATCATATAAATATACTATCTAATAAACTGTGTTCAATATATTTTAATATTATTTTTGGGTACTTGAATTAAAATAAAAAATAAAAATAAGCGTTACACACAAGAGGTCGCCAGTAATGCGAACCGCAATTCCTGTTTTTAAGGGGGTATTGCTGATTGGAAAATTTTGTTTTTTAAGGGGGTATTGCTGGTTGGAAAAATTTTGTTTTCGATTTTTTTTTTTTTTTGCATATTTTTATAGCTTGGATATTTGAAAATATCGTCACAAGAGGGTTTTTTAAAATTCAAAATACTTTTCAATAGCTATTTCCGTATTCATTCATTTAAAAAAGATCCAAAAACTGCCTTCCTACAGCAATACCCCCTTAATATTTGGCCGCTAAAATCAATTCAATGATCGTCTGTGGCAACTTTTGCCATTAAAAACAGCAGATACAGTGTGTCTGCGGGGAGCTTTTCTTCATTACTTTAATATGCATCGGAGAGTTTTCGAATCTAAGGAGAAGTTAACGGCGAGCATGCTTCGGCTTTAAAAGTGGTTTGGGTGCTTTAAAAGTAGGGACTTTGAGCTCGAAGACTAGGAACGGCCGCATCAATCCAAAAAGCTTAAAGGCGATGACGTAGAATTCTTGCTCTTTGTGGACCAATGCCAAACGCTTCAGAAGTGGTCAGAATCAATAAGAGTATTGGATGAGTCGACAGTCAGCAAATACTTAGAAGCAACGTCAGATTAAAATAACAAAACAAAATGTTGAAAATGTTTCGCAAGTTAAACTTTTTCTAATTTGATAGCTTGGTCAAATCAGCTGTTGTATTGGTAAAATATGTACATTATAAGGTATAAGTTGTCTGGTGCCAATATAAAACTAAAGAAACATTACTGCTCAGCTCTAACCAAAATCGGCGTTTCCAAATATTATAGTGTGTATTATAGTTTTTAAACGCAATTAAACAACAAATTTATTGATAAGACAATTAGTGGAACAAAATATACAGTTCAGAACATTTCACCCACGGGCTTGACTGTTATCTCATGCACCTGCATATTGGGAGGCGTCGAAAGGGTAAACATCACCGCCCGCGAAATATCCTCTGCTTTGAGCATTGTTTGCTTAGCCACATTACGCACTGTATCCGGCACGATCTCTGTATCCACAACCCCGGGACTAACACTCTGTAAGTATAATAATATTAGGGATTAATTACAAGTTGATTGAGTCTGTTTTTATTAAAGTGTCATACCGTTATCTTGATGCGAGTACCTAGAGCAAGGAACTCCTGGCGGTACATTTCGGTCAAGGCAGTGACCGCATGTTTGGTAGGCGGATAGACGTTCATTATCGGGACTTTGCCCTCAACAGGTGCGAAGAGCTTGTGGCCAAGTATGCTATTGATCAGGACAACGTGGCCATCGAAATTCCGTTTCTTCATCGAAGCAAAGGCGCGCTGTGTGCACATTACGATGCCCATGATATTGGTCTGGACTGTTTGCTGAACGAGCGACAGCGGCATGTCCACCAGTCTGCCATCGTGCAGGGTGCCAGCATTGTTTATCAGGATATCAATGCCACCCACCTGCTTCTCAATTATATCGAAAGCCTCTTTAACCGAACTCTCAGTGCCAACATCGCAATACAGCGGGATCAGCTTATCTCTCCGTTCAGCCGGCAACGACTTCTGCAGCTCCTTCACACGTTCAATCCGACGCGCCAGTCCCACCACAACGAGACCGGCATTGACCAGGTCCAGAACTATGGCCGATCCAATGCCCGAGCTGGCGCCGGTTACGACGGCAACGCGATTTTGCCAACGATCCATGCTGCTTGATAACTAATAAGATGGAATGATCAAGTCGATTTAAGCTTCTATGGCGGTCAACCAACTGCTTTTATACTACTACCAGGCATTAGAAGTACCTGTAATCGGCTCTCATCAAACCGGTTGACACTCGGTTACGACATGTGCTTATCAATCGCAGGTTGCAATTTTAATTGAAATCATTGATAATCGTAAGTTTTGAGAACACTCGTAGTGTTGTTCTGGTTGGTTCGTTAAGTGTTTTGTACTTACCGAACCCAAAACTATTGAGTCACGATAGACATGAAATTTGCATTGATTGATTAGATAAGGGTAATTGAAATGACGCCAAGTGTCAGTCACTTTCAAAAGTGTCATAGTCAGTGTTGTCGTTTCCTTATTTCATCAGATTTTTTGTAAAAAGACCAGAGCTCGCAAATAACAGTTGACCGTTTTTAGGCCCCGTACTTTGTCTATTAACATTGTCACGGAATAAATGTGCTTAACAGACAGAAGGAGGCGTGGCAGACACCTTAAAGTATATTTATTCTTGAGCATTAATATCCGAGTCAATATAGGCGTGTCTGTCCGTCTGTCCGTCTGTAAGGTCGCCTAGATCTCAGAGACTATAGGAGCTAGAGACTCCAAACTTGGTATGTAGGTTCGTCTGTATTGCAAGCAGATCAAGTTTGTTTAAGATTTTGACCATGCCTCCTTTACCGCCCACAAAATGGAAATACAATTTTCATATCTTAATTATAAAAACAATTTAAGAGATAAAGACACCAAACTTAACATGTAAGTATCTGGGAACCATAGGAACAAACAGTCGAAAATCAAGCTTAGGTACGAAAAACTTTTGTTTTTTGAGAAGAGACTAGCAAATAACACGAAATACATTAATGACTTTTATATAATATACTACGAAGAATATGTCAAATTTAAATTCCGATGCAGATGAAACGCGTTGACCTAAACAGATCTTTAAATAAATTATGCATATATATCTTTATATGTGTATATATCTGTGTGAATCATATGTATATGTATGTTATCATTACCTGCATACAAATTATAAATTATTTATTTACTTTACATGTGCATTGTTGCTATATGCATACAAAACATTGAATACACTACACAACACTACACACCCCAATACAATACAAAACAACACAACACTATACTAGATGAAAACATAAACCTTCAGATCTTGCATTTGTTTATAAAGCCTTGTCCACATCTGAATGTAATTGGCCAAGAACAGACACATTGATTGTTTGCCCCCTCCCTTCCCTTTCATGTACAGTCACTTACACTAGACAACACAATACACAAGCGAAAAGAGTACAGTGATTTAAGCAATGAGTTTATAAAGGCATATATACCATATATTAATGTAAGCTATATACAGGGGTGGTCAAAAGTATTTACACAACACTTAAAGTTAATTGTACTCGTAATTTGAGCTTACTTCATGTAAAGTTTGGTATCAATGGAAAGGTCTTTTGAATTCCTTTCAAATGATACCAAAACTTGTTTAATCCGTTAAGTACCCACTGATAAATTTGAGTTTTTGTAAAAGTCAATTTTTTTTACTTTTTTCCTGGGTCTCAAACAAAAAATGTTTTGATGCAAAAAGTTTCTTCAAACAATTTAAATAGTGACTGCAAAAAAAAATTTTAAAAAATCTCTTCGCTAGTATTTTTAATAATTTTTTGAAAACTGCCAAAAAGGCCCATTTTCCTCATTTTTGTGCAAAAAGTGCATTTTTGGCAGTTTTCAAAAAATTATTAAAAATACTAGCGAAGAGATTTTTTAAAATTTTTTTTTGCAGTCACTATTTAAATTGTTTGAAGAAACTTTTTGCATCAAAACATTTTTTGTTTGAGACCCAGGAAAAAAGTCAAAAAAATTGACTTTTACAAAAACTTAAATTTATCAGTGGGTACTTAATGGGTTAAGATAACTTTTATATCATTTGAAAGGAATTCAAGAGACCTTTTCATTGATACCAAACTTTACCTGAAGTAAGTTCAAATTACGAGTAGATTTAACGTTAAGTGTTGTGTAAATACTTTTGACCACCTCTGTACATATGTATGTATGTATGTATGTATGTATGTACTACAACCAAAATGCGAATGCAACAAAAATAATTACCTAGTCCACTTGTGCAGTGTTTCCAAAAAAAACAACAACAACAGCAACTACTACAAAAAGATAATGAACTCTAGAGAAGCAACTAAATGTAGCTTATCGTTTGATTATCAACAAAAGCTAAACAAGCAACCAATCTTACAGGATAACCATCTAAGATGGTCCAATACAAATTAGCATTTTTCATAAGTCGCGTGTTCAACTCCCAGCATGAGCAAATTTTTTATAAAGTGTTTTTTTTTTTAGCAGACTTTGTTTTTTTTTTTTAAATTGTTTAAAGATTTATCGGTTATGTTTTCCTGACATTTTATATAAGTGTTGTATCACTAAGCAAACAATACATAGAGGCGTCAAACAAGCATTTTTGTGAGCGCAAATGATTAGTATGCAATGCGACCCCAGGCCCTTGGCAAAATCCGAACGCTTTTTTCAATAAAACCCAGAGCGGCAAAACGTTGCAGAGAGAGAGAGAGAGAGAGAGCGCACACAATCAACGGCGGGTCCGATCACCCGTTGAAACTTACCCTGTTTTAAATACAAAAAATGTTTCTCATTATCTTTGCCTATTTCATAATTTAACAATTATTTTTTTATTTTTCACGTATTTATTAATTAACAACCATATTATTGAATAATAAAAATAAAAATGAGAAAAAGTGTTTGTACTTAAAGCAGGGTATGTTCCAGCAGGTGATCGAACCCGCAGAGAGAGAAAACGTTTACCAGAACGATGAGCACCAGTGATGCCAAATTGGCTTTTTTTTCGGATAGATTTGTCTGGTTTTTAACTGTTTCAGCCGGAAAAAATCTCAAACAGCTTCGATCCGAAAATCTGGCCTTTTTAAGTTTCGATTGACCATGTTAGTATTTTTAGACCCCGTACTTTAAAAAAGTAAAGGGGTCTATTAACTTTGTCACAAAAAAAAATGTGCGTAACAGGCAGAAGGAGGCGTGGCAGACCCCATAAAGTATATATAATTCTTAATCAGCATCAACAGCCGAGTCGATATAGCCATGTCCGTCTGTCCGTCTGTAAGAGCGCCTAGATCTCAGAGACTATAAGAGCTAGAGACTCCAAACTTGGTATGAGGTCGTCTATATTGGAAGCAGATCGAGTTTGTTTTAGATTTTGGATCGGACCACTATATCATACAGCTCCCATAGGGACAATCAGTTGAAAATCAAGTCTTAGTATGGAAAACTTTTTTGCTGTTTGAGATATTTCAATCAAACTGACAGAATATGCATAAAAGATGGTCCCATACATACTGACCAAATTTGATTGAAATCGGATTACTATATCATATAGCTGCCATAGGAACGATCAGTCGAAAATCAAGTCTTAGTATGAAAATCTTTTTTGTTGTTTGAGATAACTAAATTAAACTGACAGAATATGCATATGGGATGGACCCATACATACTGACCAAATTTGGTTGGAATCGAACTACTATATCATATAGATCCCATAGGAACAATCAGTTGAAAATTAAGTCTTAGTATGGAAAACTTTTTTGCTGTTTGAGATATTTCAACCAAACTAACAGAATATGTATAAAAGATGGTCCCATACATACTGACCAAATTTGATTGAAATCGGATTACTATATCATATAGCTGCCATAGGAACGATCAGTCCAAATTAAGTCTTAGTATGAAAATCTTTTTGTTGTTTGAGATATCTTTATAATATGTACGGGGTCTCCGACAGTCGAATACCGCTCGACTGTAGCACCGCCGACTAGTTTAAATTTCTTTTATGTTCCTTCAAATTGATCTTTTATATTTATATTATTTGCAATCGAAAGATGAGCAAAGCGCGGTTGTTCGTTTATAATTGTGAGAAAATGCCCAAAGAAATTTATAAACAAGAAAACAAGATCATTTTCCAGGTAGCAAAGCCTCCTGAAGTTTGTTGCCAGGAATTTTGGCGCCAAAAATATTAAGTTGCACCGCAGCAAGTGCACTAGCCTTATAAAAAATGTGGTGGCTGTGCAACGAAAAGTTAGCCTCTTGATTGACGAATCCACGAATATAAGCATAACCAAAATTCTAGGTAAGTATTAATAGTGCCAAATATATTTTAAATTTTGGATTATTTCAGGGGTTGCTATAATCTACAACAGCGCGCAACGTGAGGACATTGTATAGACGCTCCTTTTACTCGTTGCAATTGAAAGTGGAGATGCTCATCTTGAAATACCTCTATCAAACTTGATAGGTATTGGCACAGATAACGCCAGTGTCATGGTGGGTAGAAACAAAAGCCTTTATACGCTCACTCAGTGCAATTGGCGATGAATACTGCTTGCAAGCAGGCTTTGCCCGAAGCGCTGAAATTTGTTATAAGTGAGACGTACGCTTGGTTTAGTAAGAGTTCGAGCAGGCAAATTGCCTATAGAAAACTATATGAGTGTATCAATAGTGATGAGGTAGTGTGAACGCTAAGTTTATTTTTTTTGTACATACAGTAGCTCACAGCTTATTTCGTGCAAGGGTAGGGACAAATTTCAATATCGAATAACTCCGAAACTATTAAAGATATCAACAAAATTTAAATGCAGTTCTTTTCAGCGGACTGTCTATATTAGCTAAGATATAATAATTAATTGTTATTCTATTTCTGTATATAGCCCATAAAATTAAGAAAAACTAAAACAATTGACTATTTTCATGTCACAACTTATTTCGTGCAGGCACTTGGAGTAACTCTAAATCTATAATTGTGATTATAATGTCGCAGCTTCTTCTTCTATCCTTAAGGACACATCATTAGCTAATATTATTTTACTTTTAATGGGTTAATTCACGTTTAAAATTTTAGTTTTGAGGTGAATTCCAAAATGAGCCCTGGTACAAATATCAAATAGTAGAAAAAGGTCCTAACGAGATTAAAATAAGGTTCAACTTAGCGGAATATTGTTGAAATTATAAATTTAGGCCCTAGTGTAGAAATTATAAATTTAGGCCCTAGTGTAGAACATTCCGTCTTCCAAGGTTTTCATTGAGCAAACCAAGTGGCAGAAAAGGGCCAAGATTATCCCAACTAAGTTTTCACTGATACCGATAGGAAACTTATCGGGCGGATTATCAAAAGATTTAGACTAGTCAAAACAACGATTCAATCAATTCAATACATACATGTATGTATTAAGGAATGTTGTACTGCGTTGTAAACATTATTTGATTTTAAATATAATATGTTATTTTACAATATTCTCGTAAGTACAGGGTCTCTCATAGTCAATACTAAGTAGTTGAGCTTGCGAAAGTCTTTAAGTAAATGAGCGATATGGGCTTCATTTATAAAACCTAAAACATTTAATCATTGCCATTTAGCGATTGTTGCCTCCGGTATTATTATTTAAATGTTTATGTTGTTTTTATTTGCATGAATATATATGTTTTTTTTATTGTTGGTTCGAGTCTGATTTACTAGCGAAGACAACGTCGTCTCTGCCGAGGACAGGCAATTTAACTTGAACAGCCGCTGATGCAACGCCAAGGACACGGACATGAACGTGGACATGGACGCGGACGTGGACGCGGACATGGATATAGACAGGGACACAGTCTGACAGCCATCCATCTCTAGATCTCATCTCAGACCCTCTGCCCCATTAGGGGTGTGCAAAGCTTTTGTCTTTACTGTCATTATCAACACCGCCGTTTTGGGTTTTCATCTTCGCGTTTTTATTCTTCTTCTACTTTTGTTTGTGCATCTGTATGTGTGTGTGAGAATGTGAATGTGAATGTATGCGAGTTTATGTGTATTTGCTTGTGTGCATATTCTCTTCTGACTTGCTTTGTTTTGCGTTTTGTTGCTTATTTTGCCTTCGCCTTCGTTTCCACTCAGTTCAAGTGCTTTGCATTTCATGCTTTGCACAAGATAAAAATCAACATTCATTATTGTTGTTGTTGTTGTTGTTGTTGCCATGTCTTCGTCATTATCATCTATGCTGCATCATGACAGTTGGCATCCTTTTAAAAAATTAACACAGTTGCCAGCCAACAATTCTACCGGCAAGGATACGGACGGCCAAGACAAGACAGCTTAAAGAAACAAGAACAAAGCTGAAATTCTCCAGTCAACAGTAATTGACTGGGAAATTCTCTGTACCCAAATCTCAAGAATCCGTAGTATAAGTGTGTGTACACAGGTAAGAAGTTCAAGATTTAGAACTAAACACTATATTCTGAAAGGTAAATCAAATAAGAATATAAACCGTAAGCGAAACCGTTAACCGGTATTTACCGATTAAAATCGGTAACTATAACTGAAAACATCTGCATTTTAACGAAACTAAAATAATCGTATTGTATAAATTTTATGTACGGTGGCTCACAGCTTATTTCAACCAGCACAAAAAGCAACTTTGCTCATAAGCTTCAATTACAACTAACTAAAATACAAACCTAATAAATAGTTTTTACAGAAAACTCATAATTTGAAAATATTGAAAATATTCGAAAATTTTTGAGTTTTTGTAAAAATCCGCTTTTTTAACTTTTACCCTCGATTTTTTACAAAAAATTTTGTGATCCAAAAAAATTCTTTAAAGAATTTTAATAGTGTCTGCAAATAAAAATGCTCAAAAATATTTTTGCTAGTATTTTATATAATTTTTTGAAAATTGTTCCTTAAGCTTTTCAAAAAATTATAGTTGAAAAAGTGGATTTTTACGAAAACTCAAATATTTTCGAATATTTTCAATATTTTCAAATTATGAGTTGATATAAAATTAGTTTTCTGTAAAAACTATTTGTTAGGTTTGTATTTTAGTTAGTTGTAATTGAAGCTTTTGAGTAAAGTTGCTTTTTGTGCTGGTTGAAATAAGCTGGGAGCCACTGTATATCTAAGCTAGTTATTTTCGAACTGACAGCCAATTATTCAAATGCGATAGCTCGCAAAAGATCCGCGTAAGAGACTCTTATAATATATTTAGCGGATCTCAAGCGCTAGATTATATATGTACTTACGTGCACACATACAGTTGCGGTCAAAAAAATAGTAGTGCGTGCAATGAATTTACAAAAACTCAAAATTTAATGACTTTTCATTTATCCAAATTTTTTATATAATTTTTTTAAGATACGTTAATATATTGTTAATCTATCTGAGAAATCAAAGATAGTGAACAGTTATTATTTTTCGACTTAGGAATTTTTTTCTTGCAATAGCCTGAAAAATGGGCGGTCAAAATAATAGTAGTGATGAACATATTCAAATATTTTAATGATGAAAACGATCCAAAACCCCCTTTTTTTTATTTAAAAGGTTAGATATGTGAAATGCACCTAATAATTAACAAATTTAATAACTTGTTGTGAAGCCTTTATCTTGAATTAACGCCTTACAACGACGGTTTCATGGCTTTTACATCGTTCTGTTTGTATTGAGCTCCAGGCGCTCCTAGCGATCTTCCAAAGATGAATATTATTTGTTGGTTGATGCTTGGCAATATCCTTCTTCATATCGGACCACAAATTTTTAATGGGATTCAGATCGGGGGACCGTGGTGACCACTCCACTACATTAACTTTTTTCTATGCGAACCATTCTTTCGAAGATTTGCTGATATGCTTTGGGTCTATGTCCTGTTGGAACCTCCAAATTATCGGCATATCATCTGAAAAATACGGTAGCATAGTGTCCTGCAGAATTTTCACTTGTTCGTGCCTTTCCATTATGGTTATGATCCATTATATGGGTTGGACCCAATAATGTGAAAATGCACCCAGGTTATTATTCTCATACCACAATGTTTGATGGTCCTGCAGGTGAATCTGGGCTGATATTTCGGACTTTTACGGATACCTTACATGTTGTCGAGATCCTCGACCAGCAATAAAAATAATTTTGGACACATCCGACCACTAGAGGTTTCTTTATTTCCCTAGGGTCAATTCAGATGATCCTTAGCAAATCGAAATCGCTTTTGGGCAGGTATTTTTTTTAATAACGGAATTTTTCACGGGCTTCTTTCTGCCAGATTATTATTTCACAAACATCTAAGAATGTTTTACACACTTTGGTCCATACCAAAGTCCTTTTCTTTAAGTGCTGCAGGAGCAAAAGGGTCGAGTTTCAAAAACCTCACTGCTTTTGTCACTAGTCTTTTGGACATGGATCGAGGTCTTCCACATTTATCCTATTTTGGCGACTACTTAATGGCGTTTCTGATTATGGTTGGCAATCATCTAATCAAATTTTTCCACTTCCTTAAACGTTATCCTTTTTGAAATAAATTTTTTATAGGAGCACGCTTATCTGGAGTGCAATGCTTGCCACGCCCCATTGTACAACTCTAAGCTAAATATTTTTTATACAATTTATAGAAAATTATCAAATTACAATTATAAATATCAAATCGGTTGGGTTAATATCCTTTTTTTCCACTTTTAATGCATTCACTACTATTATTTTGACCGCCCATTTTTCAGACTATTACAAGAAAAAAATTGCTAAGTCGAAAAATAATAACTGTTCACTATCTTTGATTTCTCAGATGGATTTACAATATAATAACGTATCTTAAAAAAATTAAATTAAAAATTTGGATAAATTAAAAGTCCTTAAATTTTGAGCTTTTG
>JBAMBL010000358.1:0-33098 GCA_037043405.1 Drosophila subquinaria | reverse complement strand
TGGTGTCTTAATTGCTATTAGTTCTTCTATACAATCTGAAGTCGTAATCTTTAACTCTTCTTCTGATGTTGAAATAGTTGCTGTTAAGGTAACTTTTCCTTCATCCTCGCTTTATATAACATGTTCTTATATTCCTCCTGCTTCTGACATACAAGTTTATATGCAACATGTAAACTGTATTAACGAAGTATTTTCCCAAGCGCGTGACAATGATGCTGTCGTTGTGTTGGGTTATTTTAACTTGCCCTCCATCGAATGGTAATTTTTCAGCAGCGCGAACTACCTTACTCCATCCTCTCAACACGACTTTTTAGATCATTTATTAGACTTTCCTCTTTTTCAAATAAACGCTGTTACTAACAGTCTAAATAGATCCCTAGATCTTGTTTTTATTAACGATTATCTAAATGCTTCCATCTCCAGGTCGATGCCCTTATCTGTGCCTGAAGATCCTTACCATCCCACATTAGAAATTTCTCTCTTTGTACCTAAACCTTTTAATATACCCGCACCTATATTCTCTGAGCCCCATCGTTGTTTTCGCAAAGGTAACTATATTTTGCTTAATCAACTGATTTCTTCAACTGATTGGTCTTTGGTTGACAATGCAGTGGACATTGATAATGCTCTAAACACCTTCTATCTAATTCTTAACTCCTTATTAGACATAACTATTCCTAAGTCTTATCGATCTTCTTCTTCAGCTAAGCCTCCTTGGTTTACGCCCAGACTCTCAAACTTAAAAAACATTAAATCTAAATGTTTTAAAAAGTTTAAGATGTCTGGTTCTAGTCTTGATCTTTCTAAATATTCTGTCGCTAAATCAAATTTCTTCCTTCTAAACTCTCAATGCTATTCCGATTATATTGCTCGCTGTAAAAGTCAATTTGCGTATAACCCTAAATTATTTTATTCTTTTGTTAATTCGAAACGTAAGTCCACACGTCTTCCTTCTTCTTTCTTCTTTGGCTCTGAAACGGCATGCAATGACTCAGCTCCACCTATTCCCCTATTCTTTCCACTAATTCTTCATATCCCTATAACATTAGTTCATCCTCGATTATTTTTGCTCCCCTCATCTCCGAATCTTCCTTATTATCAGCTATTAGGTCTATTAAAGTTTCCTACTTCCCTGGACCTGATAATATCCCAAGTTGTGTATTGAGAGAATGCAGTACTTCTTTACTTTGTCCTACTAATGTATGCGGATGATGTAAAGCTTATTCTGTCTTTTAGTGATCCTGTTCATCAAGATCTTCTTCAAAATGATCTAAACTCTATGCAACTTTGGTGCTTGGCTAATCATTTTCCTGTAAATTGTTCTAAGTGTATGTTCACGTCTTTTAGTCGTTTTAAACCCTTTCTTGGTACTTATACGATTGATAATGTTGACTTACAACGTATATTTACCGTAAAAGATCTGGGTGTTCTCTTTGATTCTAAACTTAACTTTAATCTACATATTTCCTCTATCATTAACGTTGCTAAGGGTGTGCTTGGATTCATAATGCGTTGGTCGAAGGAATTTAACGATCCTTTCACTACCAAACTCCTTTATTTATCCCTTGTACGTCCTATTTTGGAATATTGCTCATGTATATGGTCCCCTCAATATAAGAACAATGAGGTCCGTATTGAGTCAATCCAAAAGCAATTTCTTCTCTTTTCTCTACGTAGTTTAAATTGGGACCCTAATCTTCGCCTACCATCTTATTCCAGTAGACTTTTACTTATAAACCTTCCTTCACTATCCGATCGTAGAAAAATTCTTAGTGTAGCTTTTATACATAATCTTATTAACGGCGATAGAGAATCTTCTTTTCTTTTAAGTAGACTTTTCCTGTCCAAAATTAGGTTCTAATAACGCCACTGACAGACCTTGGCTGTGAATAGGGGCATAGCTCGCCGGACTGGCAAATAAAATACCCCCATCGAGTCGGTGGTGTTATTAGACTAAACTTGTAAATTCATTTAGGCTTTCTTTTCTTTTTAAATTCTTATATTATTCTAATATCTATTGTATAATGTATATTTTTATTGTATTTGTAAAATAACTAGAGGCAGCAATGTTTGCTTTAAATAAATAAATAAATAAATAAAATAAATATACATATATACATACAATGTACATACGAGTACATAATAATTTGATGCATTAAAAAAATAAGCTAAACGCTCGCTCAAACTAACAAATATGTTTATTCAATATGATGTTATTAAAAAGTTGCTCATTAAATTTATAATTACGTTTTTTAATGATATGCGTGAAATTTAATATGTATAATAATAAAACCATACAATCGGGATTTTAAATTATTTAAATGTTAAATTCTCTGTAAATGCTTTGGATTCCAAACATTTTTGATTTAATCATAACATAAAGTTAAAAACCACAAAAATTGTTTTTCAAATTATATGGAAGTAATGAAGGAAGTAAGAAAATCTTATCGTTTACTTTGCCGTGTTGCTAATTTCTTTCTTATTATTTTGTTGTTCCCTCAACTTCATTTTCCACTCTACTCGAATCGCAGAACATAAACTCGTAGACTGTCGTCCGCTTTATCTAACATTTTATGGCCCAATCGAGACCGGAGGTACTGATAGCTATCACACCTGGCAATTGTAGAGCCGGCGGCGTCCGCGTCCACGTCCATAGTTAATCACATGCAACACGCGAGCGTTGCAAGACTATTTCCTCTGCATACCCTTCGGGATTCAAAAAACAGAAAAAGCTGAATAAATATATTGGCGATGGCAGACATTAAATATGTGTACACAAAAATCAATTAATGCAATAATTGATGTACACAATTAATTTGTTATAATGAATGGAGAGAATGGACAAACAGATGGAAATCAAATTGAAACAAATCGAAATGAAATACCCGGTCCTTAAAAATAAACCGAATGATAAACTAAAACAGCCGGGAAAGGATTTAGTTGAGTTTCCGACTATGGGATACCCGTTACTTATATAATTAATTATAAAATATTTGTATTGCATACTTTTAGGCACTTACATTGCCATTGCTACCGTTCTGTTTCTCCGATCTAGTTGTGATAAAATATGTACATTTATAACATTTATAGTTTAAAAATTCAATTTTAAATTTATTTTAGGCACTGGATTTTATCTACTTTTGTGTAGTGTAGTTTATTAACACTCTTGAGCACACTCTCAAGCGTGAGAGGTCATCAAAGTCCATTTAATTGTTGCGTGCTCAGGTCATATATGACGGTGATGGCGTGTGAGGGATACATGATATGGAACGACTGCGAAACACCTCGTCTACAGCAATGTTACTGAACTGCAAATCTCCTGCATTTCGCCAAGCTACTTAGCACGAGTACCCAAATGGCTAAAAATAAAATGTTCTCATCAATTTAATATGATTTGAAAACAGTTGAATGCACTTGAAAGTTAAATTCAAAGGAAAGAGGCAATTTTATTGGATTGTCTAGGCCATTATTCAAAGTGGTGAAATCTATTTTCGGAATTATAAATTAAATGCTTGCCCTATCTGTGTGTGCTTCTTCTGCTCCTTCTCACTCTGAGTTAGTTTTATTTCGCTTCTTTTTTGTGGTCTCTTCTTTCTTCAGTTGATGCGCATGAATTTAAAGAAATTTATAGGACACTTTTTGGCGCTTTCACGCTTCCTTTTGTGGCCTGAACTGACTGAGTTGACGCCCGTAACAGATACTGGCAATATACTATTCTAAGTGTAGTTTAATTAAAGTCAAACTGGCATTGTTATGCCATACACGACTATGTCGACTGCGATGTCAACGCTGTCGTTGATTTATTGTAAGTCGCGCGCGCGTTTTGCACGCTGCCAAAGACGCGCCGAAACCGCGTGATAATCAAATGTCATTCTTGGCATGCCAGTCGTGGGGTCGAGAGTCAGTGAAGTTGAGCGAAGCCAAGTCACATAATACACGCGACAAGTGCTTAATTTATTTTGCATTAAAGCCTCATTTATCTTGCCTTATCGCTTGTGCAACAACATTGAAGATTTACTTGGCCCACCGCAGTGCCTGAAAAAAGTATATACACAGACAGGCATACCACAAAATACTGTCAAGTATTTGTAAATGTGTGTGTGTGTGTGTGTGAGTGTTGTGCTCTACGACACGCCCCTAATTTATGTGCCTTCAGTTGCAAGCAGCCGTCGGTAACGCCTTCTTTTTTTTTCTGTTGTTGCTGTTGTTTTTGTGGTTGCTGTCTGAGTGAATGTTGCATGTTTTTTGCTGCTGTTGTTGTTGTTGTTGCTGTGGTGTTGCCGTGTCAATGTCCCGGGCCTGTTTCATCGTGTGTGGCCTTTATTAATTGCAACGCCTCAACCAAAATTGTTTTGCCATTTTCATTTTGTGTATCAGGCATGCCACAAAAAACACTAGTGAAAGTGATTTCAGAAAAAAGCAATTCCACTTCGAAAATTTCTCCGTGCCACAGAAGTTCGTGTGATTTAGGTTTTTAAGCATGTTCATCAACCTTTTCGTACTAGGCTACTAGGGTTGGCCCCTTCTCAGATTAAATTTCCCAAGGGTTTGTTTAGCAAATTTTTTAAATTTATCATTGCAGAATATACAATTTTTATTTTATTTCTTATTGAATTTATATAATTCAATTTATTTATATAATAATTGATATTTTATAGCTTAAAAAAATTTAAAAGTTATTGGCGCGGCAAACAATACAAACTACTAGACAACTCTAAATTCAAAAATTCGGACAAAAAATGTGACAATTTTCTCATGGCATCGGATGCCAGTGAATTGAGCGATGATTTCGTCTCACCCAAAATTGTTTAGGTGATTGGACTGTGGCACGGAGAAATGAAATTGACGTGAAATTCAAGTGAAAGGGATTTATGTGGCATGCCTGTATGTGTTTTTTCCCTATTTTCTTCTCGTTTATAGAAGAGTTTTTTGAACTGACCACCGACCACTGCTAAAAAAAAAGGGACAACGCCTGCGGTTAGGCTTTAAATTGTTGCCAATTTTTTCCCTTACAGTTTTTAGGGACTTTGCCGTTTTTATTGCCGCACATACATTATTGAACTGCAGGAACATTTTTGCCCAAAAAAGGAACAGAGAATATAATTTAAATTTACCCAAAAGGATCAAAAACTTACCTAATGACTTAAAGTAGGGCAAGAAGTTGACTTGAAAAAGGTCCATACATACTTTAATATCAAATAATATTTTTTGTAGAGTGTATCATTTCAAGAAAACAAACATTTTTTAAATTTCAAGAAAACTTTAATATTCATTTGTGGCCGATCTTCGAGTTTTTTTATTACATTGCTTTAACCAAAAATTATATTTTTATTGCTTACAAGTTGTTCGAAACTTTCATATTTTATCGCCCTTTGTTTAAGTACTGAAGTCGAAATATTTCGTATATAATTTGCAAATTGGGTTTTTTGCCTGAAATCATTTTGAGCGTTCCCATTAATTCTTAACGACGCTTTTGGTCAAACCAATATTGAGAGCCAGCAGCTTTATAAACTTAATCATAAATCAAAAAATAATAATAATAATTTTTTGTATACTGCGCCTGCTCTTGATTACCCTTTCGGCCAGGTGAAGTTCATTTTGCCAGCAAATAAAAAATGAATTATTTACAAGAAGGATACGAGCACAAACAGTTGCCACATGTGTTACACATGTTGCACACACACTTGCCTCTGCGATCGCAAGGATGCCTTGGATGTCCTGTTGAATCCTTGCGGAGAAAGCGCTCGAGATTCTCCGCAAGTTTCAGGACAAGTTTACCATATGGCCAATATTTGAATTTCACTTACGTGTATAGCATTCGCTTCCAAACAACAACAATATAACATACACAGCCAATAACAATAGAGAGGAAAGAAGAAAAGAGAAAAGGAGAGAGTGAAAAAATGGCAACTGGCAATCGACAGGCAACTTTTTTAGTGGTTCGTTTCTCTTTGCTAAACGGAAATCGATTGTATCGAGCTAACTGGACTTGCACTCCAGCAACGATTGTGATTGTGATTGTATGCGTGTTCCAGCTACACAAATCTCCATTCAGTACTTTTATTATAAAAACTTTTCTATGCAACATCAACATATAAACAAAGTTTGTCAAAAGAAAAAAGAACAATTCTGAAAGTTATCGAAATTGAGTGAAATACGTTTTGGTTTATTTTAAAACAACACTCTATAAAACTTTACAGCATTTGCTTATAAAAGTTTGCGATTTGCCGTTGATTTTGTTCTTTGGAATGTTAAGTACATTAAGCAGCTGCATCCTTTGCGCAAGTGATGTTATTTTTATGCATTAGCATTTAGCCAGGCTACAAAGTGTGCAGCTTAACTTTGCTGGTTTGTGGCTACCCTTGACCACTGTAGTTGTTGTTGTAGCTGTTGTTGTTGCTGTGGTTGTTGTTGTTGTTGTTAATGCCTTGAGCATAACACGCATAATAACATTGCGAGCAACAGTTTTAGATGCGAGGCATTAAAAATTAACTGCAGGCACAGTAAAAACTCTGATGCAGCAACCAGCCAACATAAATAAAAACTAATTTCGAGTTTTTCAATCTGGGTTAAAAGGGTTTTTCCTCCTCATACAACTGCAACTGCAAGTGTGGGCGCTTTTCCTATAACTGCTGATGTTTTCCCTCCCGCCTTTAGCAATTTTAATCAGGCAAACGCTTTGAGCGGTTACAGGAGGAGCAACAGGAGCAAAAAGAGAGCAGTCAGTCAGTAAATGAGTGGCCTTTTTTAATATCCTGTAAACAGAGTTATAAATGGGGTAGCATGGATGTAAAACTCACTCAATAATATTTATTCATTTACTTCAGTCTATTTTTAATGCTATTTACAGGATATCTTTTAGTTCAGCTCGTGTTTGCTGTTGTTATAAATCTGTCATCAAACGTTTAAATACCAGTTTTTTAATTACATTCCTTGTTGCAGGCCAAATGTTAACTCTCAATTTGGGCACAGTCAATGACTCGACTCGACTCGAGTCTCTGTAACTCTTAACTGAAAGTACTTGGTACTTGTAACTGTAAGTGTAGTAACTGCAACTGTTACTGCAACTGTAAGTGCAAGTGTATGTGTATTTGTTTCCTATTAACTAAATCAACCGTATTCAAGCGGCTGTCGTTACCCCATTCACGTTGTTGGTCCTATCCTTTCCATTCCCGTTGCCATGAAAGCGGCTTACTCTGACGGCTTTTATTGCCGCTTGGTGGCAACTCCCCTTCTCTCCCCTTCCCTTTTATCACAGACGTTGCTCGGAGTGTTGACTGCTTGAGTGGATTGTTGGATAGTGGGTGCAACCAACAGACAGACAGGTAGACATCCAGGTAGATATGTACTTCCCAGTTGCATGTCAATGATCATCTTATTTTGCTCCTTCTTGTTCTACAGATACTTTTGTAATCAGCAATCGAGAAAAGCTGTTAGCCAGAGACCAGGGCTGCAACTACAACACATTTTCTATTCATCTGCCTCAGAGGAGCGACGTGGGAGTTGCATGCGAAAATTGCTGCAACAAGGATACATTAAATATTAATAGGATTATACTTAAAAGAGGAAGAAGTTGAAAGTGATATTAACGTCAAATAAACCCGTCGACTCAGGAAATGTTTAAGCACACGCCATGATACTTAAAATAAAATATTCAAGTCTTAAAGTAAACACTAAAATTATAATTTATGAAGTAGAAACGTAAGTTAAGTCAAATTAAATAAGCGACGAAGGAATCTAAAATTTTAAAAATAAAAATCAAATTTCTGAATTAAAAGTAAAGATAATAAAATTGATATAAATATTAATTACTTACATTTATTATTAAGTTAAATAAAATATTTATGTTTAAAATTAAACACTAAAATTGCAATTTAAGAATTAGAGGATAAATTAAGTCAAATAAATTAGTCTTTGAAGGTATAGCAAATTTTAAAAGCTAAAGCTTAGTCAAATTTTAAAATCCGTAAGCCATATAAACAACAAAATTTATATTGACATTAATTACTTACATTTTTGTATATTAATATTAAAATAATCTACAAATATTAACATAAAAATAAATATCAGCTCGCATCGTTAATCGTATTTGAGCTTTTCTAACAATTTTCGCGCTCATAATATTAACAACAATTTAACTACAAAAATTTTTGTAATGCCCAAATACATACATATATCGTATACCGCTTTTGAACTTTTGTATGTATCTTCGCGCTGAAAATATTAATTAAACAATTTACCTAAAAATGTTTGCCCTGATCCAAAAGTAAGTAATTAATATTGCATGCCAATGTATTTACTTCAGTGCCAACAATGCATTAATACATATTTGTTTTCTTCAAATCAATTACTGAGAAATTAATCGAAATATAATTTGGCATTCAGGGAAAAGTGCAAACTGATGTTTAATTCAGCAGCTGGCAGAGAGAGGCAAAGGTTGCAGCCCTGCAGCCATTTGCTACCAGATACCAGATACTTTTACAATCAGCGGCAATTGTAACTGCAACAGCAACAGCAACAAATGCTTAGGCACATAAAAAAGGCTGAGACTGAGCCGCAGCAGCAGCAGCAGTTGCAGCAACAGCAACAGCAGCGTCTGTAAGTGCCACGTTGCAATGCAGCAAGTGCAGCGGCAGCTTTTCAGTTGCTGTTGTTGCTGTAGCTGTTGTTGCTATTGTCGATTCCTCAACTGAACTCAACTCGGCTCAGTTACAACTTCGACTGCAGACTACGAGTACATGCATCATGCATGTGCCCCAGCAACTGGAAATGCAACATCAACTGCAACGTCGACAGGGCCCAGTTTTTAGTCTCTGCCATTTGTATGGACGTTTTGTTTCGTTTTGTTTGCTTGCCACTGCCTCAACTACAGCTTCAACTACAGCTTCAGCTTCAGCTTTCAGTTGGTGCCTCAGTTTGTGCCTCGTGCTGTCAGTTTGTTGTTTGCATTGTTTGCTCATTCGCCCAATCGGTGGGTGGTTGCAATGCGCTGTTTGTTTTCTTTTTAAAGTTGCAATCATTCTACACATTACACCATGGCAAACATGACCCATTTTTTTGGCAGGCCTCTTGCCAACTGTCTTTCAGTCAGCCCAACGTCTCTCTCCCTCTCTCTCTCTCTCTCCGTCTCTGTCTGTTTATGTTAGGTGTTGCCATGGCTTGGCTTAAAAAATTAATTTGGCTAGCAATTTTTTCCATTAATTGTAAAATAGGCACTCATCAGTTAGCAGACAATGTTCTGACAATGTCTTTTCAATATGTGATGCATTGTTTTCCATCTCGGCAACTTTGTTTTTCACATTTCAAACCAACAATACCAACAACAACAATTATTATTATTGGAATCAGAACATAAACTAAAATTTTTGCAGTGATTTTCATTGCCAAAAATATATGTACTTAGACACGTTTACGATTCCACTGTGAGCATAAAACAATTCAAACGATGCGACTATGAGTTATCCTATTAAAATTAAATGCAAAATTAAAATTTTAAAATATCTATACAAATAAATCAATTTATATTTAAATATTTTTTTAGTCCCCTAAAAGTTAAATGCAAAATACATATTTTAGAACACAATAAATCAATTTTCATTTAAATATTATTATTAATATTTTATATTTCAAAAATAAACAAAAAAAATAAATTTTTATTTAAATACTATCACTATTCAAATTTTATCCATTAAAAATTAGCTGCTAAATTTAAATTTAAGAATAACTTTGCAAATGTATAAATTATTATTTAATTATTATTATTCAAATTGAATCCTCTAAAAATGAACAGCAAAGTTAACATTTTAAAACAGTTTTACAAATAAATCAATTTTTATTGAAATATTATAATTATTATCATTTTAATTTGATTATTTTAATTTTCAATTCAAAGCATTCATTTTAGTTGAGTGACAGGGTATTTTAAAAAATATATGTATATTTACTCTAGCATTCGCGTTCATTGTGCTCAGTTTGTCTGCAGTTTTTTGCTCACTTCCCTTTTAGTTTTTTGGCAACCATTCTTCATGTCTGTCTTTTTGCCTGCATTTCCTTTTGCTGAATTTTTATTTATTATTGTTGTTTTTGTTGTCGAGACAATTGTTGTTGTGGCGGCTGAGCACAATTTATATATGTATGTGGCACATACATATGCGATTTACTAGAATCCTTGCATGCCCCTCGTCCATCTGCGTAGTCGTCATCGTCTGCGAATTTTATGGTTAGTGTGTTTGTATAAGAGACGCCTCAGTGGCATTTTTATGTAGATTTAAGTTAGTGGCGAGCACTTGAAATTGATTGGACAACTATTGGCTTACAAAATTAGAGCAGGACACATAAAACGCACCGAAAAGCGCTCAAAGCGGAAACGCAGACATAAAAGTCAAGGCAGGAAACGACAACTGGGAAATGGCCTCTATCTCAGTAAACCGGATGCTGACACATAGAGAGACGAGCATAAGTGAGTGTGACTCAATTGCAACTGAGTTGTTACAATATAAACACTTTGCGGCCACTGTGCAGCCTTGTGAGTCTCGAGTGGCAACTTTACTGCTGCAAATGCAACCAGCCCACTTTGATCTAAAGTGATAGAAAAGGGGATATACACTAAATCGTATCATATCCCAAGTAAATAGAGACAAAATTCGCTTATCGAAATTCCTATTATTGAAATATAGGTAACACATTTAAAAAAAAGACTTAAAAGTCTGGTATTTTATTCATCTTATTTTCAAAGGTGTGCTTGTAATTTTGATCATTACTCAAGAATCTTATTACCAGTTTAATTAAGCTAGTTTTATTTTATTTATTTTTTTTAATTTTTTAATTCTATGACAATTAGAAATGAAAACAAACTTAAGTTTGTATATAATTGTATTAAATTGGAGTCGTTATACAAGGTGGCGCAAAAGAAGTCACCCTATTGGAAGATGCTCTCATTTTTGCAAATGGCCGCCAATGTCAAATCTGTTTTGACATTTGTGGACTAGACAGATACAGAATACAAGTGAATAAGCCATGGAGCGATACACTCCCCAAGAACGCAGAATTATTGTAATAATGTAATAATAATAACCGCTTTATCTCTCGTTTTTGATATTTGCACTGGCCGGCCAGATCACCCGAATTAACCATTCCAGACTTCTTTTTATGGGGTTTTTTTAAAGTCGCAGGTTCACGTCAACAAGCCGCAAACTCTTGAAGCCCTTAAGGAAAATATTCGCCAGGAATGCGAGAACCTGTCGCCCGAAGTTCTGGCAAAAGTGATGGAAAATGCCATAAAACGGGCGTATGGTCATGAGCTCTGGCAGCGAACACTTGGCCGATGTCATCTTCTCGCCTAAACCAATAAAATTCTTAAGGTTCGAATAAACATAATCAAAAAACAGAATCAAAATTTTTCATTTATAGATGTTTGATTTGGTGAAAAAAAATGAGAGCCAAACCACATCGGATGACTTCTTTTGCGCCACCCTGTATATGGACGAAGAGAGAGAGAGATATTACCATTTCAGCCCGATGTCGCATTTTCAAATTCACTTTAAATTTTACATGTCAAAAAAAAATTGCAATTCATCATTAATTTTTTGGTTCCTTATTGGAATTTGTTTAATTTTTAGTTAGAATTTGATTACATTTTTTAAGAAAATACAATTTCTCAACAAAATTTCCAATTAACTGAGCCTCTCCTTGGTACACTACAAATTTACTGTCATTTTCAAAGCTAACAGCAGTCACATTTTCTGATTAAAAATAGCAATTTCAATTTGCAATTCAATCGATTAGAAATTTCCCTTGTACTTGTTGAACTGCGTTTGACATAATTCCTGGAAATTTTTTTCTTAGAAACTCATGCAAATTTGCTTCGTTATTTAACCAACTTGTATTTTTCATTGTCAAATAAAAATAAGGAAAAAAATTTCAAGTTTTTAGCACAAGAACTAGTATTTGTAATGACAGCAGCTGACAATTCCATTTAATTACAAATTAAATTTACTTCCATGTAGTACATAATAAAATGAAATACTGCCAAATGGTTGCAGCTAAAAACCATAAAAAAACAACAATAACAATTATTGTAGTACAGGTCGAAATATGCATAAGGCATTGAAACTGGGCATTAAGAAACTGGGCTAATAAACCACAAAGCGCCATGAACTCACAACTTACGTTGGCCAACTCAACTCAGCCGTGCCACGATACGCAAAATAAAGCAAACAACAGCAACAACAACAATGGCAACAACAAGAGCCACAACCGAAATGCCAGTGAATTTTCCAGGAAAAATTTGTTAAATAAAAAGCCACAGCAGCTCCGCAATCATAAAATGCGATAATAGAAATTGAAATAATTTGCCCACTTTGGCGGCAAGCAAAAAAAATGTAGAAAAAAATAGAAATAAATTCAGGCATGCTTGAAAGTATGCTATGCAAAAAACCACTGTCTCTCTCTCTCTCTCTCTATTGAGCTCTCCTTTACACTTTCTGTCTCTGTTTGGCAGTGCTGTGCCGCCACATAAATCAGAAATGTACTGCAAAGTTGACAGCACCAATGCCTGGGAAGTAGACGTATAAGTTCTATGCAACCGAAAGGACTTGCCAACTCTTAACCTTAACACACAACAGCCACGCAAGCTGAAAAGTGTGCTATGGAGTTTGTAAATATACACCAGCGAACACATACACGCACACTAACACTCACACACACACACACACGCACACAGGGACACACGTTTGCATGGCAAGTAAGTATAATAATAGCAAACAACAAAGAATGTTGCCTACTTGCTGGCGCACGAAGCGAGCAGCAAAACTTTTCGCACAGCGAGAGAGTGAAAGGAGAGGCGAACTCTCTCCGCCCTACCTGCTGTCTCGCTCTTTCGTTTCGTTAGTCAACCTTCCGCTGATTATTTTCACAAAGCAGCTAATGTTAAATTTACTGAAAACGTTTGTTTCAAGTGCTTTATTATTATTTTCATTGTGCCGTTGCCGTTGCTTTTTATGGTAAAGTTTTCGTTGTTTTTTTTCTTTTTTCTCCAGACAGTAAAACAGAAAAGGCAAAATGCGAAAAGACGCCTAGGCAAACATGAAATGAGTAGCTTGAATAATGTTTAATGTGGACAGCACGAACGACAAGCCTTGTGGTTCAATGCATGTTGAACTAATGGCGCATGTTTAAAAAAAAGAAGAAAAAAAAAACAGGACGATTATGCGTCAACTGCCAGTGAAGGCAAATGAGCAGAGGATGCGCTGCACTGGACAACCTGCTGCTAGCCAGGTAGTAGTTGCACAAAGCGATGTAAATCATCTTGAATGGCAAGCAAAACCAAAGCAAAGCGGACAGAGGAGAGAGGAGAGAGGAGAGAGTGTGGAGTGTGGCATGAACACAGCGCATACTGTTTATTTTTCATCTAGCGTTGGCTCAACTGGGAATTGACTGGTGAGATGAGGGGCAGGCAGCAGGTTCACCTTTCAACCACAACGGACACTTGTGCAAACACAAAAGAAACGAGAACCGAACGAAACCAACCCAAGTTTGCAGTCTGCAGTTGCAGTTGCAGTTGCAAGTCTCGAGCAAGAAACATTTACATTCAAAGACATGCAACCGCCAGCAGACGTCAGAGAATGAGGAAATAAGGAAATGAGGGAATGCGGCATGTGGAATGTGAGGCATTCAGCTGGTGGCAAGAGGTAGCAATCCAAGGAATACCAAACACAACCATTCCACCATCCACACACACATTACTCGTACTCAAAACTGAGAGAGGCGAGTTGGGAAAATCAGCGCGAATCGCGCACAATTACGAAGTGGAACAGCCGCTGGGGGATTTCAAATGGCCGGCACTCACACACTCACACACACACACAAAACACATCAGAGACGACGACAAGTGGATGTTGCAAGCACGGCACGTTGCAACTTGCAACACATTGGGGCATTGGGCATGCATTTAATTTGTATTCTATGCGATTTATGTTCGCCCTCTTTGCTCGCTCCCGTTTTGCACTTGGCATTTTTATTGGCGTATAAAAATTGAATGCACCAGTAGCCAGACAGAGATAGCGATAGAAATAAAAAGAGACGGAGAACTAAGACAGATACTCAACTGGGGTCAACATCAGTTTGACACAAAATGTTGCAAATTTCAAAGCATGCGGCATCTTTGTGATGGCATAACTATGTATAACCATAAAATGTCATAGAAACCACTCAGCAGGACCATTAAAAGTGACTACAAATTAATGGGCACTCGATACGTTTCGATAAACAATCGATTATGATTGAACAGCGAACATCCTGTTGCAGCTTAACTTTGCTATCAGTAAGACAAGTACAAAAACAACAAGTACAACCGAACAGTTAACATCCATTGCTAACTAGTATTTATAAAATGGTTTTCTTTAATATTTATTAATTGCAACAGCTAAATTTATTAGCTGTTTTTTTAACAGCGGACTGTTATGTTAACATTTCTGGTATGAAAAAATCGTAAAATTGCATATTTGCAAAAATGGATGAAAGCCACAAAAACTGGACAAATACCCAAATTCTTATCTGCAGAATTCTCAATAATTGTACATTTTCAATGTGCGCAATTTGAGATTTTTATATGAAAAGAGGGAAAAATACACAGAAATAAATCCGGGGTTCTAGGTTAAAATCAATCCAAGCAATAAATACGTAATTCTCATACGATTTTAAAATTATTTTTTCGCAAATATTTTGACTATTAGCGCTCTATAAAAATTTGTTCAGTGAAATCAAATGTTAAAGGTTTCTTCGACTATTTTATTGCATATTACAACACATATTGTGTCAGTTTAAAAATAATATCCTGAAAAATACATGCTAACAATTAGGAATAAAAACTTGAATTTTACTTTAGAATGCATTTTTTTTTGTGTATGAATATTATTTTGAAAATCATATCTTATTACAGAACTTATAAAGAATCGTACACAAAGACAAGCAAGAATTTTTTTTAATACTTTCACTTACATCATTCTTCACATTTCAAAAGTTTCATATTTCTCTATTAATTTCAAAATATTTTGCAGAAAACCCCAAATAAAACTCATCCAAAGTGAGTACTTTCAGTTCACAATCATTCATTCATTGCAATCTTCTGCCATTTCAATGCTACTTTTGAGTTGCCCACGTTGCACTCGACTTGGACTTGGACTTGGACCATTTACCAACGTGGTGCACACAGAGTCAGTTCTTCAGTCTATCTGATTTACCATGATAAATTTAAGTTGCAAGTTCAAGTGCCGACGATTTGGACCAAGCAGCTAACGTTTCCTCAAGTTTCCAACTCTTCAGTTTCAAGAGAGAAAAAAGCCGCTGAACAAAGTGCCAGTACGAGTATCAGAGAACCATTAGGAACTTCTCTCAAAAGCAGCAGGGGCTAAAGTAAAAGCAAATAGTACAAACAGACTGTGAGGTCCCAATGTTGAATGCTGAATTGTCTCGAATGCTAACAAAATATTATTAAAAATTTTATTTAAAAAAATGAGCAGTCAAGGGATGACGATGATTTGAAACTGGGGGCATTTTGATAGGCAGAAGTTTTAGCTCAAGACTTCAGGCAATTGCCAGGCCAACTTTCACTCCCTCTCACTCACTCCCTAAGTGTCTCTCTCTCCCTCTTGCTGACCTTTTCCAGCCTGATATCCACTTTGCACTTTTGGGCATTAATTGGCAGCAGAAGGTCAGCAAAGCATCATCAGCATCCGCATTAAAGACACAAGTGTTGGTTGCCCTCAAAAGTATGCTACTCAAATATTATTTGTTTAGGCAAGCAATTAAAATGGCCGCCACAATACCACGTTATGGCTGTGTGTGTGAGTGTGTGTGTGTGGAAGTATTAAAACTTGACTCTTCGCAAGCCAAGAGCAATGATTGTTAAATTGTTAGCAAATTGGATTCTGCAAAATGACGCAAGCAGCTGCACAGGTTATGCCTTAGTTCTCCACGCGTCACTCTTTCTCCCCATCTCTCCCTCTCTCTCTCTGTATCCCTCTCTCTCGCTGTGGCAGCCGTGGCACTATGGGTAATTTCACGAGTTTGTGAGGCCATAATTAATATCTAGTAAACTACTCAAGATATTTTGATGCGGCTTTTTTTCTAGTGCTATGTATTCTCTTAGAAGTATTCTGGAAAAGTGGGCGTGTCACCACCCCCACTCCTTAATTTTTTTTATTTCTTATATTTTTATCGGTAACAATTAATCTTAAGATTTCTATTGCAAATAATAAGTTTTGACCTTATATATTGTTAGAAATGAAAAGAAACCTTACTTGTTAGATATAGAAAGTTGTAAGCCCTCTTAGATGGCTGTGAGCATAAAATTAAAAAAAAAAATTGGGGGCGGGGGTTGTGACACGCCCACTTTTCCAATATACTTCTTATAGTATGAATAGCACTACAAAAAAAACCGCATCAAAATATCTTGAGTAGTTTACGAGTTATTATTTAATGCCATCTAAAACAGGTGAAATTCCCCATACGGCATGCGAACAAATTGGCATTCGAAATTGTGAGGTTAGTTGCTAAAAATATAAGTATCACCGATCCCGGGCAAATGTGGGTTTTTTTACTACAATCATTTGAACAAGAATTAAATACTCTACAACACACAATATGTTTCAAGGATGGACTCCGCTGGACTCGCTTTAAATACCTTTTTAAAAATTAGACTTAATGAAAAATTTTCGTTTGCTATACTACTTACATTTTAACATTAATATGGGGACACCTCGATCAAATTCTACATTTGACACTCTCAAACACATAATACAAGCCACACTGATTCGAATTCATTGCAAATATTTTAATAATGTTGCCTTATTCTTTACTTATTGGCACATTCAAATCGCAAACAAAATGTTGCAATTTTTAAAGCGCGTGCTTTGCACATGCAACCCTGTGTTTAACAGCTGATTTCTTCGAAGTGGCGCCATCTATTGCTTTTTCTGGTATGCAACATTGAAGAACCATCTATTGTTAATGAATTGCACTCAAAAATATTTCAAATTGGCGACTTTCAGAAAATGAGTTTTGGCCTCACAAACTCGTGAAATTACCCATAGTGCGTGGCACCGATAATGGGGCACTGGCTACAAAATAGGCGTAAAATGAAACTATTAAATACTTTATGGCTTTACACTATAAAACTGCCAAAACAGCTGCCATGTGGCGGCAACATCAACTTTTTGCCCCGGCTGCAACTAGAACAACAATCATAATAGCAACAACAACAAGAACAGCTACTACATCAATTTAAGAGAGAGAGAGAGAGACAGAGAAAGAGAAGCAGCTGTAATGTATGCGATGACCAAAAAGCCAACACAACAAAGTTTCACAGCTATGAAGCAACTTTGGCTAACATTCTAAATATCACACCGGTTGTAAAATGATTATAAAATATAATGTAAGCAGGTTATGAACCTATTTGAATTTGTAGCACAACAACAACAAACAAGCGAGGGTGGATTATGTAATTATTTGGACAAAGAAGAAATTATGCATAACATTTGATAGTCTTTGTCGACATTTAATGTTGTACCCTTTTTCAGAGAAAGTGCTCAAAAAGAGGATTAAGTTGTTCAAAATTTATTAACATTTAAAACTGATTAGGCAGCCCTCGCTTGAGCTTTTAATGATCTACATTAGGTAACCAGATAATTGGAAATTTATTTGTATTTGGAGCAGAAAGCAATAGCATATTTTAATTTGGCTTATATGCCGTCAACCGTTTGAAGCTGTGAGGTATTGAACGCGACCAAAAAATATGCAACGCTTTTGCACTGGTATGTGTGTGTGTGTGTTGGTGTGTAAAAGGATGTGAATGACATTGCGAGCACGTGCGTCTCGCTCATGCTTGCAATTTACACAGAACCCACCACTGCACTATGGGGCGAAATCCGAAAAATCGAATATTTAGTCATTTTATCAAAGTATGAATAATGCTATATTTTTTATGTTAACATGTAAAGAAAACTTTAAACTGTAAAGTTCGGTACCAACAATGTTATATAACAGACCAATGTTAAACCTAGAAGCTGTTAAAGTCCGATGTTGCTGTCAAAAAGCACGTGCTTTGAGATTGCAATATTTTTGCAGCCTATTTATTAATTGGATTTCTTAAAGACTAATCATTTATTTTACAAAATTTAAAATGGAAACCAATAATACGGGTTTGTACTATGTGTTGATTGTACTAGTTTTCTGTATTTGTGCGTGTTCTATTAATATTTTGTAAAATTAAATAATGCTTTGAAAGGAAATTTCTTGGAAAGAAATTTCAACTTTGAGGAAGCTTTTAACAAAGTTGCTTAACGAGGCTTAATGTACGTCCAACTGTATGTCGTAGATCCGTTCATTGTTATTTAAAGGCAATATGTCTCATTTTCCACAATTTCCCACAATCTGCGCAAATGAATATTTTAGGACGTAACCTCACCATTTTTCAGTGTTGATTTGCTGGCTTGTCGTATGAGATATTTGACCAGTTTTTGAGGTTTTTATTATTAACTCGAAAACTACTTCGGATATTTTGATGCGGTTTTTTTTCCAGTGCTATGTGTACCCATAGAAATTTTTTGAAAAAGTGGGCATGTCAAAATCTCCGCCCCAATTTTTTTTTTTTAAATTTTATGCTCACAACCATTTATAAGAGCACACAACTTCCTTTGTCAAAAAATTACTTTTTCTCTTTATTGCTAATAATAAACAAGGTCAAAGCTTGTTATTTGAAATAAAAATTATGAGCTTAGTAGCTTTTATACATACAAAAAAAAAAAAAAAAATTAAGGGCGGGGGTGGCGACACGCCCACTTTTCCAAAAATATTTCTGAGGGTGTACATAATATTAATAAAAAAGTCGCATTCAAAAACCTACAGTGCTCCACAAATGTCTTCATACAGCATAAACTTGTTAAATTTGCGTATAATAAAGATGTTTTGATGCGGTTTTCTTATATTAATCTTTTATTTACTTAAATCCCGTTCTAATGATACCAAAATTTCTTTAACCCATTAAGTACCCATCGAAAATTTTGAATTTGAAAAAAAGTCAATTTTTCAAAATTGTTCCTCGATTTTTTTCAAAAAATTTTTTGATGCAGAAAAATTCTTCAAACAATTCTAAGAGTGTCTGCAACAAAAATTTTTCAAAAATATTTTTGCTAGTATTTTTTATAATTTTTTAAAAATCCTAAAAATGACGATTTTAACCCCTTTTTCATACTTTTCTCACAAAAAGTGGCTTTTTTGCAGTTTTCAAAAAATTATAAAAAATACTAGCAAAAATATTTTTGAAAAATTTTTTTTGCAGTCACTCTTAGAATTGTTTGAAGAATTTTTCTGCATCAAAAAATTTTTTGAAAAAAATCGAGGAAAAATTTTGAAAAATTGACTTTTTTTCAAATTCAAAATTTTCGATGGGTACTTAATGGATTAAAGAAATTTTGGTATCATTAGAACGGGATTTAAGTAAATAAAAGATTAATATAAGAAAACCGCATCAAAACATCTTTATTATACGCAAATTTAACAAGTTTATGCTGTATGAAGACATTTGTGGAGCACTGTAGCTTATTTTAAAAGTTATTAATAAATATTCGATTTTTCGGATTTCGCCCCATAGTGCACTGGAAGCTGTAAAATGTTTTGCGTGCCAGGCAAGATCAAAGTCTGTCAGGCCTGAATCTCACTTCCTTTCCCTTTCTTCTCTCTCTCTCTCTCTCTCTCTCTCTCTCTATCTCTCTCTCTCCATCTATCTGTCTGTGTTGTCAGTGTGCCAGTGTCGACTGACAATAAAATGACAGCGCAATAACAGAATAGCAGCAACAAGAGCCATGTCCAGTTGACAATTGAAGTTTTTTTTTGTTTGCCACTCGCATTACGAGCACACGCGGCGTATGCGCAATTTGAGAAACTGAAGAGCCGATAGTTAAAAGTCGCCAGTCAACAGCTGCGGCAGCTGACAAATTGCAAAAGCAATAAAAGTCGTCAAGGACTCGGTCTCGAGCTCCAAGTCGGACTCGTATTCGGAATCCAAACCTACAGTCATTGGTCTCGCAACAATTTATGCCACAATGCAGAAGTAACTTTACAGAGATCCCCCAAAAAATATATTGAGATGGGTTTGAAAATGGCAATTTACGCACTGTTAGGGACACAGACCAAATATGCTGCAGGCAAGGCTGCCACACGCCGGACGAGTCCCTTTCTATACCCGTTGCCTGAAAAATAAGTAAAAGGGTATATTCGATTCGTTGAAATGTATGTAACAGGGAGAAGGAAGCATCTTCGACAATATAAAATAAATACAGTCCGTGTGAGCGCCTAAACCTGAGAGACTATAAGAGCTAGAGCAAATTTGGCACACAACCGTCTATGTTTGTTTCAAATTTTGCCACGCCTTTTTAAGATATTCAGGCCTGTTCCGAATTTCACTTTCGATTAGATTTGTCGGAATTGAATTTCTTTAAACTGCTCTAATACCATTTCGGCGACATTCAGCGGATTGATATCCCTTTGAGCTTTTGAGTTTAAGTCCGATAAAGCGAAAAACGATCATTTTCAAACACTTAGTCTAAATTCAAAGTGAATAAATGTAAAGTTATTATTATGATTGAAAGTATTTATTATATCCCTGATGGGCGATTAATTCAATATGTGCTTAAATGTTTAAAACTTCAAATTAATATTATAAACTGCGTTCGCGACTTGCTGCTGTTGTTCACTTCAAGATCTCTTACAACTGACTTCTCGCGTTGCCAGCCTGCAATCTACACCGAGTTGGTTACTCCGTGCAGCGTTGCCACATAACCAGGGTTGCCGGCTCGCCTGTATGTTAACATCTCACATAAATGCCTATCACTAAATGCTAAAAAGTGCAAAGTGAAAACCGGAACAGGCCTGATTATAATTTTTTTGCTAATTAACGATAACTACTATTATTAACTATCAGACTACGAAAAAGTAACAAGATCGAACAATTAAAAGGTGGTAATGGCTGGTTTAAATTTTTAAGCAATATATATGACTAAAAGTATGCAATAAAAATATTTTGTATATTTTTAAATAATTAACAGGTATTCTATAGTCGTGATCTCGACTATACCCCTTACCGCTTTTTTTATTTTTTGGTATTTTTTTGGCAAATGTTTCCTGGCCTTCCTTTCAACCCTTCGAGGCACATTGAAGCGCACACATATCTTTCACTGATTGTCGATTTGATTACGTCAGTGGTCAGTGTCCCCTGGCATGGAAGTTGAAATTTCCTCAACGCTCCTCTTCCCAATATCCCTCTGGGTGTCCGAATCCTGCCTTTGGTGAGTACGACTATTCCTAGTTCTTGGCCAAATTATGTCAAGTATTTGCTTATTACTTTTGCTGCCTCCACTTTTCTTCTTCCATATAAATAAATTGGCATGCGTTATTAGAAAAAGGTTTGCCAAATGCAAAAATGCCTGCAAATGGCCATGTGATATGAGCTAAAGAACGAATTGGCATTTCAGGAAAAGCAACTACTCCCATCACCAACACTTTCGACACTTTTGGGGGCGTTTAAGTATTTAGTTCCTTCAATTCAAGTATCTTTAGCTTGACATCAAAATGTCAATGGTTAGGATGTGACAAAGACCATGGAAATGGAAATGGAAATGACAAAGGCAAATGCGAACTTTTTTGTAATTTATTTAGTTATTTGGGCATCCACAAAGCATACTAAAGTTTGTCACAAATATTCGTTTTCTTTTTCCGAAATAAAAAAGAAATAAAATAAAAATGTTCTAATTTTAATATTCCCTAACAAAAATGCAATTAAGTGCCCAGTAAAGCCAAGATTTGTTAAAACACAATATTTGACAACTTGTGTGTTCTCTGTGTTTCCATTATCCTTTATTTTTTAATAAGCAAACACAAAATGGAAATAATAATTTTTATCGCTTAATTACATTTTAAAAACCAAAGACTTAATTTCAAATTGCAAAGGCAACGCCCACTGCACAGTGGTGCAGCTTAAGCCAATTTTTAAAATAAAATGTGAGATATTATGCGAGAATTGTGAATTTTATTACAGTATTTTAATACTCGGATTTATTAATTTATTAGCCCTCAAATGCACAAGCAAATACAGGTAAACTATGGCCGCACACAGTTTTTTCAGTGTACGCATACAAAAAGTGGAGCTAGAAAAAATGTTATTACCATTTGAAAGAGCGTTAAAAATGAGAGAAAGTAGATGAAAAACATCGACACTCTCCATGCAAAAATTAACCGTTATGTTGCATTTTCGTTTTAGCAAATTAATAAGGATTCCAAGTGGAACAGTGCTTTCTGATGTCGGAATAGGTCGAATTCTGGCGCCCAAAAGTGAGAAATGCTAAATTTAAGAAATTGACAGAAATATTGGTCGCCGAAAAAGTTGTGGGAAATTTTTGAATATATCAGAATGAATATGACACAGAAAAACCCGGAGGATTTATGTCGAAGATAAGTAATCATGACCAGCGCCTATTAATGAGTGCTGAATGTAAGTTAGCTATAGTTAGTGGCTGAATGTGATCTACAAGTGTCTCGCTGGAACGCTGTACGGTATTCATAGTGCGACAAAAATTAAAGGTGGCTTTAAAGTTGCTGGAGACCCAGATGAAATTCGCCACAGCTAACATTGCAACAAACTGGTCAAAAAACTATTTTTTTACAAAGCAATGCAAGTATTAATTTATCTGCCAAGATAATTTAATCGAATGAGAAAAGGTTTACCTTGGATAGTTTTGTATGTTTGTTGTAGTAACGTCATATATCACTTTATCATATAACACAATTATCATTGCTCTTCTGAATACCCAAAATATTTATCATTTATTTGTAATACAAATTTTAAAATTAAAAAGATATGCTTATTTACTGAACTCAAAATTTCTACAGCTCTGAAAGTATGATTTAAATTGCAGATAGCATGCGCCAAGTTAGACTTAACAGCCGTATGCCTAATGGATATTTGAGCTGAGCCAATTGGCCACAGGGCTTCTGGTAATGTGCCCCAGAACGTGGCAGGCACAGTCAGAGTTAATGGCAAATTCAGAGGCAGATGCAGCAGTGGCAATGGCTGTGGCAGTGGCACATTGACAAATACAAATGCAACGAAACGTTGGCTGGCACTGTACGTTGAGCTAATTAGGTAAGTGTCGCCGGCAGGTGGAAAATTTTTCCTGGATTTGCAGCTGGAAATTGTATGTGGCAGGTTCGCAGTTGCTGTTGCCGTTGCAGTTGCAACTTGAGTTTTGCTTTTGATTTCAATGTAATTATAAACGAAATTATAAGCTGCAGCCGTTGACAAGATGAGTGGGCATGAAAATGGGGCGTGGTCGTGGGCGTATCCTGACCTGGTCCAAACCGCAGTACAGCGGAGATTAAAGTGGAAATTGCAATTTGCCATGAAATGCTATGAAATGTATGAATGCAGGTCGACCAGCAACTGCAACAGCTGCAGCATCTGGATCAGATGAAAGAGCCGACAGTTGACAAGCCACGAAACACGAGCGAATGACAGTCAGTGTTGAGTTAGAGAGGAGGATTGTCCAGGATGTCCCACTCCCAGTTGCATTAAGTGCTAATTTACACATTTTGATTGCGGATTTCGCTGCCAACGGTTGTGTTGAATCATCCAGAGCATAGCAACGACAGCAAAAGACACAGGAAATAGCCTTTGACCTCGTGTACTTGTACTTGGTACCCGGGATTTGATTCGTCCTTGTCTCGCCGTGACTTGCTTTGCCTCTACTCTACTCGCATTCTGTCGACTTCTTTCGACTCGCTGATAACATTATGCGGCATTTTTCTACAGCTTAATGCATAATTTGCGTCCTGGGAATAACGACGAAAGGACAACAGGAAAGGACGTCAGCAGAAGCTTCAAGGTGGCAGCTCGAAAGGCTCTTTGGCGAATGGTAAGTGCTTGCCAGTACTTACCGACTGACTGCCATTAGATTATTTCATGTTGAGCTTATTCCCTGGTAGCATTTTTATTATGCTTTGCATTTACCGCGACAACTTTTCCAGTCTCCAGCCAGAGACTTGCAGACAATCAAGATGTTGATGGCATCGCATAGACAATGCGACTTCTATTGAACTGCCATAGATAAAAACATAAGCAGAAGCAGAAGAAGAATAAGACGATGAAGATACCTCAAGGAATACAAGGTGACTGCATTTAAGCCTCATTCTCTCCACTCGGCTTGATAAGACAACGAGATTTCCAGCCAGGAATGTCATCAACAAAATGGCAGTACTCAGCCAAATTGAACAATATCAACAAATGGTATCAATAAATATGTAATAAAGGAATCCTCAACAGACTAATGTCTGAAAAAGTAAAAGCAAAGGCTGCAATCTGACTCTGATCTAAGTAATTACACAAATTTACAAACTGTTTTAACTTTTTTTAGGGCATAAGGCATAAATTTAATTTTAAAATGTATTTCAACAATTTTTTAATTTACTTTAATATAATTTTTTGATAGTTTTAGCTTTTTTAAACTTAACTATCAATGTTACTAAATAAAAATAAATAGATAATTTAAAACAATTTATAAATTAATTCAAAACCTGCTTTGTCTTTGCTTAGCTTAAATTATATTGCTTAGATTATTACAAAACTTTCTGTACTTTGTTATGCCGTAATGGATAAAATAAATCACAGCATTTGCGCTACTGATATTTCTGGTTAGTATATATGTATTTAGCTGCGAGCCTTAAAGGACATTAGCAGCTCTCTGATTCCCACATGCCAAGGTTGGGTAAAACTTTCTGGCAGTGGCCCTTATCAAACCAGTCAGCAAAAGAGGCAAAAACAACAACAACAACTACTGCAAGACATAAGCAGTGACATAATTTTCATGCTGTTTTTTCTTTTGTTTTGCTTTTCTATAGCTTCGATAGGCTTACATGGCGTATGCGCAATCCTCTACTAGGAAGAGCATATTATAAATTTGTTGTTTTGTGCTGATAAGCCGTCCTGGAGCGTCTGTTACTCAGAACTCGCTAATCAGCAAATGATTCTATTGGCATTGACTGGGATTGAGACTAAGACCGAGACTAAATGGGAAGCTAGGCAACAAATGTGCTGCGCTTGGCTTATTTTCAATAATTATGGCCTGGCTCTCAGCTCTCAGAAAATGTGATTAGAACGTGGAATTAATTACAACTCAAAAGCAGAGTTAATAATTTTTTTGGGCTACAAATGAGTCGCCTCGATGGCGCCTTGTTATACCCTACAAAAATGAGGGGAGAATAATAATTGCATATGCAAAAAAATGAAACAACATGTTGTACATATGTACTTATATCTAATATGAGAATACGAATGAGCATAAAGAATCAAATGTAGCATCACAGAGAAGAGCGGAAAACTCAATTACGAATTCATTTCGTTTGTCAACTGTCGAGTGAGAGAAAGAAAGAGAGGGGAGTGAAAGAAGGCATAAGACTAATTTCAGCATGTAAACATATTTTAACAAAGTTGTCAACAACGTGCGACAAAAAGACGATGCCCAGGCCAGAGATATATGAGTGTGTGTCTTTCATATAGGAATACCATAAACAATGTCATTTGACATGCAAATTTATTTATGAAAATAGCAGGCGAAAAACAAAGCAAACGGAAAATGCTAAACGTCAAGTGGCGAAGAGAGACGGGAGAAGGAGAGAAAGGGAGGGGAAGGGTAAGGCTGCCAGCCGAAATGAGAGATAGATAGAAAAATCACAGAGGCAACACACATGCTCGATTGAAAATGAGCTGCTGAGCTCAGCAATGCTTCAGCAGAGGGCAAAATAAAAAAAAAAAAAAAAAAAAAAACAATCGGGAATGGCTATAGTTAGTCGAGTTTCCAACTATAGAATACCCCTTACTTATTTTAATAAATCAAAAAAAAAATATTTGCATACTTTTGGGTACTTACATTGTCTAAAAACTTTAATTAGCTATTATCACCTTTCTATTTGTCCGATCTTGTTACGATTTGGTAGGATGATAGCTAACGATAGAACTTAACGTTAATTAGTAAAAAATATCCTTATGTCTTAAAAGCTGTGCGTGTGGTGGTCTTTCGCGATTCCTTCTCCCTGTTACACATTGCAACGGATTCAATATACCCTATTACTTATTTTTTTTGTAACGGTTATAAAAACAGAGGGAAAACGAAACAGCAGACAAAGTTCGAGTAAGGCAAGGAAATTCAAGCGTAACGCAAAAGTAACTTAAGCAGCAAGCAGCGCAAATAAAGTGGGAATGGGATGGGATGGCATAGGGATAACCTACAGACCCCGGTTAGCAAAGTGAAAGTTACGGCATACTTTCTCATATACACACACTCACACACACACACACATGCTGGTAAATTCAACAGCGAGATAACTTTTGCTTTTCTCTTTCGTTTGGTTTTTTCTTTTTGACGGGCGAGTTCCTGACATCTTTATGCTTAGTGAAGAAAACGCAAAACAATATGTGTATCGCCAATATTTTGATAAGTGTAAGCAAAAATAAACAAGCCGTGAAAACAAAAACCAAACCAAAAAAAAAAAAAAGTTCCACAACCAACAAATCTGATGCCAAAATAGTGGGAGCGTTCCAGAGATAGATGAAGTTCTGTTCTTTTTTTCTCTCTTGTTTTCTGGCTGCCCGGAGATTTTTTTTTTGGTTCGAGCTGAGGGTTGCAATAGGGACACTGTCCATTTTTTTGGTAGAAAAGTTTCAGGTTGTGAATTATCTTGCCCTCCAAGATGGAAGCAAATGGGGTTTTTGTGTTGGCCAGTCGAGGTGTATGGGTTTTTGAGTGGGCTACTTTGGATTTTATAGCACGTTTGCTGGCACTAATGGGGTTGAGGACAAATAAGGAGAAGCACAACAGATGAGCAGAAATGTTGCATGTCGGCAAAAAAGCAAAAAAAACAATAGGAAAGAAGTAAAAAATTGTTGAAATTGAAAGTGGCGAGTGAAACATAAAGCAAAGTCAAACAACAAATCAAAGTGTCAGGAGGGTAGGTACCAAAGATAAATAAAAAGGAGCAACTGAAATAAAAGCAACACTCGAGAAGCAAAATGAAAAATCAACAAACAAAAGAGCAAGACCAGAGGTACAGAGATAACTAAGGCCAAAAAGAAAATAATTAAATAGTGAAAACAAAAAAACAAGAGAGAAAAAACGATTTGCAATTTAAGCAATTATAATGTAGTCTGGTATCAACTAAAATCGATTAAATATATATATTATGCAAAATTAATATATTGTTTTCAGGTATTTCGCTTTGAATCAGAACTAATGAATAATAGTACTTACATCATAACTTAAGTTTAAACTTTAATTTTAATTGCTATACAGTACTTTTAGTTTAAATTTTTTTATTCAAATATTTATTGCTGTGTCAGCTGCTAATAGCTTGGCAGTCAATTTAATTACCATATTATTTTCCAATTTTATTAAATTATACTAATTATTAAAAAAATATATGAAATATCGTTTTCAAATATTTTAACTTATTTTCTGAATGATTTCTTTAAAATAAACACAGCTGAATTTGGCACCGAATTCAAAGCAATTTATGTTTATGCGAAATTCTTCCCTGTGCCCATTTGCGTGCTTTCTTTTTGGTCCCGTTTTTTGCGTCATCTTTGGCTAACAATATAATTAAGCATTTGCTCAATGGAAATATTTCAATCTACAGCATATAAAGTGGTTATGCGAAGAGTGGCAACAGACCTAAGCCAAGTTGGCCTGCGGGTCTGTGGGCCAACCGAGAACCAAAGTGGCCTTGGCCATAATCAAAGCTAATTTATTTAAGTCGCCAACTACATGCCACAATATTTGTTTAGGCCCAAAAGAAACGTTTGTACTAAATTATTACTTGCTCAGCAATATTTCTATATTTCAGACATGTATTAAGTTTGTTGGGGCGTAATCCAACCCAATCCAAATTACAGTTACACAGGGAGAAAAACAAAACAAAGAGCAGAATTCATGTAATCAAAAATACATTTTTCTCAAATTAGTCGAAGAGTTCAACCCTCTGTCAAGGGCAAGAGCTTAACATTTACACATCATTAGATCGTCAGCTTACAGACGTATGTAAATTTCCCTGAAATGATATTACGAGTGTAAGTGAATTGCAGGGGAGACCCACTCGACAAATCGGTTGATTCAAGCTTACGTCAAGCATATGTTGTGGACCTTCAAACAGTTGTAAGCCCGAAAATTGTATACCCTTACTTTTTATAATAAAATGAGTATTACATTTACATTTTTAAAGCAATCAGATGTTTTGTTTTCTTTTTTTTGCATAATTTATTTATTTTTATTCGTTTATTTATTAATTTATTTATTAATTAATTAATTAATTTTTTTAATTTATTTCTTTTTATATTTATTTATTTATATATTTATTTATTTCATTTAAATTTTTTCTAATCTTTGTATTTATTTGTTTATTAATTTATTTGTTTATAAAGTCCCTGTCATATTTATAAAATCACCTTATAAATTGCAATAAATCGAAAACTACTGTCTGCAGCGGAATACAATGTATAGAGAAAATGAAGAGGAAGAAGAAACGAAAAGAATGAATGTACAGTTAGTTCACAACAATCTAACGGTACTTAACAAAGAGCACCTTATTAAACTCTTAGTTTTGCATATTTATAAATTCACAATTTAACAAAAAATATTTTAATGCAAAAAAATTCTTGGGACATGCAAAAAAATTCTTGGAACAGTTCTAAGAGTAACTGCAAAAGAAAATTTTCAAAAATATTTTTGCTAGTATTTTTAATAATTTTGTGGGTTATTTCCTCATTTTCATGCAAAAAGTGCCTTTTTTTGCAGTTTTCAAAAAATTATTAAAAATACTAGCAAAAATAAAATTTTCTTTTGCAGTTACTCTTAGAATTGTTCCAAGAATTTTTCTGCATCGAAATATTTTTTGTGAAATTGTGAATTTATAAAAATGCAAAACTAAGAGTTTAATAAGGTGCTCTTTGTTAAGTACCGTTAGATTGTTGTGAACTAACTGTACATTCATTCTTTTCGTTTCTCCTTCCTCTTCATTTTCTCTATAAATTGTATTCCGCTGCAGACAGTAGTTTTCGATTTATTGCAATTTATAAGGTGATTTTATAAATATGACAGGGACTATATATTTATGTATTTATTTATCTATTTTTTTTTCGATTCAGCTCAAAAGCAGACGACGCAACATTTTAATTTAAAATTAAGAGAGAAAAAAAAAGATGAAATTAGAAATAAATCTGAATGTTATTACTATGGTGCATCTACGTTTATCTATATCTATACATGTTTATCTATATCTATACATGTTTGAAAGAACATTAATTGATTTAAATTTCACTAATTTTGCATGCTTTTGTGCATGCAAATATTGTTAGAAAACGACTATTGAAAGGATTTATTCAATCAATTAATTAGGAATATTTTAAATTTTAATAATACATGGCTCAAAATTTTTGATTTCAAATATAAAGTGTAATTTAATTTAAAATATAATTTTCAATTATTCAAACAATTTTTTGAGAAATTAACACATAATTGAATGTCTTAAAAAAATTCCCTGCGAGTGCATCAGAGATTCTTCCTAAAAATGTCTAAACTGTCACTTAATAACATCTTGTTATTATTAAAAGGAAATACAAAAAATTAAAAGAAAGGGAAAACTCAGAGAATCTGTGGGGAAAACGCCATGTGCGAAATATTTGCATAAACCAATGACGATGACAATGTCTCATTCCAAGTGAATGGGCAGCAGACCCCGAACCAAACCAAACCGAAAGGATTTGCGGCTCAAGTACTTAGGAAGGGATTCCCAATCCCCCCGCACTTCATTCCAACCCTTTTCTACAGAGAATAGAAACGAAGTTGAGATGAGAACGGCGACTTGTTGATGGGGGGTTGACCAAATGTGGCTGCAATGTGCATTCGATTTTGGTATTCTGATTTTAGCTGCTTCCCTTCTAACCAAATCAATTCCCATTTAAATATGTATTTTCAATAGATAAGCTAGCGTTGAGTTTGGCCAGCAGCAGCTTGTTAAGTGGCATGAAAAACAGATGCACAATCCAGCGCACATTCAATCACACACACACACACACTACCACACATAATGCACTTAAACATGTCCGTGTGTGAGTTTGGTTTATATCTGATGAATGTGCGTCAATAAAGCGCACACAAACCATTTGAGTTCAGTTCAGTTCAATCGCCAAATCGGCAATCGCCACTCGCCAAATAGCAAATCGGCCAAAATCACATGAGAGAAATAGTTTTGGCAAATCGAAAAACTTGATGCGTATTCCGTGTGGTCATCGTCCAAATTGTATAGCATAAATTGCGACGCAATTGTGTTGAATTGGGCAACGAATCGAATGTGAATACGAATTCGAATACTCGTATCGTAGTACTTCAGACTTCAATCGTATTCATGAGCACTAAATAGAAGTTTTGAATATGAGACATGTACTCATGTACATATGAATAATGATTCCGATTTGACATATTCAGCTGTTTGAATATTAAATATGTAGACAGTCTAAATATACATACATTGCTTGGGGTTTATTTATATAGTAGTAGAAGCAAAAACCAACGGTGTTATCATCACTGTCATTGACAATGATTGAATGCTGGTTGCGGTTTGATTGGTGTGTTGATCCCTCCCTAAGCTCCCTATCTCTATCTCTATCTTTTGCTCTGCCCTTCTCTGTCTCTGATGAAGACATTGCCACCTCATACAAGTACTATGATGTTATGATGTCTGCTGTGGCCAAGGGTAGAAATCGAATGAAATTGAGACTGTTATCCAAGTGTGTGTGAGTGTGTGTGTGTGTGAGTGACATGTGTGTGTGTGGGTAGCAACATGATAAATATGAACAGGTTCAGAAATAGGAGTGTGGGTTAAACGATAAGTTAATGAGGCAAACATAGAATGTTGTGGGAAAACATCAAGTTATACTATTAGAATGCAGCATAAGGTTAAGCTTAATACAACTCACTCAATTTAACTTTAAAACATGTATTATGAATAATAATTTTTTGTATTATTGATAATAATACATATTTAAGTACAACTTCAGGGTCCATTCAGTGATACTGCGAATCAAATACAGTAGTCATGGCTATAAGTATAGACAGAGTTAGGTATTAAATAAAGCTGAGAAGAGCCTAAGGATATGTCATTTATTATAATAAGATTTTAAAAAATATTTATAAGGCTACCATCTCCTACTAAGTTAATTGTTAAAGCTTATTTGTAAAATACACTATTAGCAGACTGCTTTCAATGCACTGTAAACATTTAAAAAAAAAACTGTTCACCATCAAATTTATTCTTATTTTGTGTGAATACTCTAATTTTAAAACAAGCGGGAAAGGCTCGACTATGGGATACCCTTTACATTTATAATGCAAGTATTAAAAAAATAGCAAATACAAATTGTTGAATACTTTTAGGCGCATAACTTACTCCTTAAATCATCCATTAATACCATTCTATTTGTCCGATCTTGTTGCGATTAGACAGTATCCTAATATACTTTAAAAGGGTCGGAGATAACTTCTTCTCCCTGTTACATACTTTTCAATGAATAAAATATACTCTTTTAGTTATTTTTTAAGTAACAATTATAAAAATATGAATAATTCATTTCACTAGTTAATCAACTTGACATGATTGACTACTACTAATTTGTCGATTACAATTGATTTATTACAATTGTATTGTAGCGTAAAAGCTGTTATCGAATGTGTCAGTTTCAGTTCTATTCTTGATTATTATCAACATATTTTTGCCTAGTTAGGCTTCATTTATAATTCTTCTTTAGCATTTTAAGATATTGTATATGTATAAATAGTGCGAATAATCGGCTTTTTGTGTTTTTAACTGTCAATCCCATTGTAATGCATTGCCACACAACGGAACCCCTTTTAGCCATCTATATAATTAGAACAGATATTTTTCAGCTAAAGGGTTTGGCTTAGCATTTGTAATGATTAGAATTTATGAACTGGCCAGCTAACCAACTTGGTTAGTAGTGTCATAGCCAAACCCCTTTCTCGAATTTTGCAGTTTTATCCTCAACTATTTTACGCTACACACAACGTTAAACCTAAATGCTCATAAATCAAATGTAAAACTTTTGTTTTTAGTACGAGTATTCGATTTTTTATCGCTCGCCAAGCAGACACTCTATAGTCATATGCAACCGTGTATAAATGTGTGTGTGTGTGTGTGTGTGTGTGTGTGAGTATGTGTGTGAGAGTGTTGGTGTTGTTTGTATGTGTTGGTGTGTGGCAAACAGTTAGTTGATGTTGCTTTCTAACAGAGCTTGCAAATAACAGTCGACCGTTTTTTTTTTTGCGATCTACTCACGAAAATAACCGAAAAAAACACACACGCTTGCTCTTTGTCTGAGCAGATCAATTCGGTTTTTCTTTTTTTCTTTTCGGTTGAATAACAAATTATTGAGAAAAACCGATTGAGTACTCAAAATATGAGAGTCACTAGGTGAACAAAAAATGAAAAGCTCAGTTCAAACGTTCATTCATTTTTTTCTTATGTTCCACGTTATTTTATGTTATACTTCTTAAAATTTTGAAAAGTATACCATAATTAGTGGCATCTTGCCCCCAAAAATAGTATGAATACCCTATTTACGCCCTGTAAACATAATAAATTCACATACATATATTATAATTATTTATTCTGTGTTAAGCTTCATGGGTTCCACTTCAATGTAATCGTTGCTCTTAACTTCTTCCACTAATTCAGCATGTTTTGCATTTAAATGCCGTTTTAAATTTGTTGAGTGCGATCCTGCAAGTTTTACGCCGCATACGGTACTTTTATTTAATTCGCTCAATTTTAAATTGACAGTTTACAACCCGAGCCCTTTGCTTTTTAAAAATTGATTGTGGTTTGAGAATGACCGATTTGTTCAAAAACTGTGTGAACGGTTCATTTATGACACTTAAGCAAAGAGTCAGTAAATAACAGTTATTTTTGAACAACAAAAAACGGTCGAC
>JBAMBL010000357.1:0-41859 GCA_037043405.1 Drosophila subquinaria | reverse complement strand
ATTGTGATTGTGATTGTATGCGTGTTCCAGCTACACAAATCTCCATTCAGTACTTTTATTATAAAAACTTTTCTATGCAACATCAACATATAAACAAAGTTTGTCAAAAGAAAAAAGAACAATTCTGAAAGTTATCGAAATTGAGTGAAATACGTTTTGGTTTATTTTAAAACAACACTCTATAAAACTTTACAGCATTTGTTTATAAAAGTTTGCGATTTGCCGTTGATTTTGTTCTTTGGAATGTTAAGTACATTAAGCAGCTGCATCCTTTGCGCAAGTGATGTTATTTTTATGCATTAGCATTTAGCCAGGCTACAAAGTGTGCAGCTTAACTTTGCTGGTTTGTGGCTACCCTTGACCACTGTAGTTGTTGTTGTTGTTGTTCTGGTTGTTGTTGTTGTTAATGCCTTGAGCATAACACGCATAATAACATTGCAAGCAACAGTTTTAGATGCGCGGCATTAAAAATTAACTGCAGGCACAGTAAAAACTCTGATGCAGCAACCAGCCAACATAAATAAAAACTAATTTCGAGTTTTTCAATCTAGGTTAAAAGGGTTTTTTCTCCTCATACAACTGCAACTGCAAGTGTGGGCGCTTTTCCTATAACTGCTGATGTTTTCCCTCCCGCCTTTAGCAATTTTAATCAGGCAAACGCTTTGAGCGGTTACAGGAGGAGCAACAGGAGCAAAAAGAGAGCAGTCAGTCAGTAAATGAGTGGCCTTTTTTAATATCCTGTAAACAGAGTTATAAATGGGGTAGCATGGATGTAAAACTCACTCAATAATATTTATTCATTTACTTCAGTCTATTTTTAATGCTATTTACAGGATATCTTTTAGTTCAGCTTATGTTTGCTGTTGTTATAAATCTGTCATCAAACGTTTAAATACCAGTTTTTTAATTACATTCCTTGTTGCAGGCCAAATGTTAACTCTCAATTTGGGCACAGTCAATGACTCGACTCGACTCGAGTCTCTGTAACTCTTAACTGAAAGTACTTGGTACTTGTAACTGTAAGTGTAGTAACTGCAACTGTTACTGCAACTGTAAGTGCAAGTGTATGTGTATTTGTTTCCTATTAACTAAATCAACCGTATTCAAGCGGCTGTCGTTACCCCATTCACGTTGTTGGTCCTATCCTTTCCATTCCCGTTGCCATGAAAGCGGCTTACTCTGACGGCTTTTATTGCCGCTTGGTGGCAACTCCCCTTCTCTCCCCTTCCCTTTTATCACAGACGTTGCTCGGAGTGTTGACTGCTTGAGTGGATTGTTGGATAGTGGGTGCAACCAACAGACAGACAGGTAGACATCCAGGTAGATATGTACTTCCCAGTTGCATGTCAATGATCATCTTATTTTGCTCCTTCTTGGTCTACAGATACTTTTGTAATCAGCAATCGAGAAAAGCTGTTAGCCAGAGACCAGGGCTGCAACTACAACACATTTTCTATTCATCTGCCTCAGAGGAGCGACGTGGGAGTTGCATGCGAAAATTGCTGCAACAAGGATACATTAAATATTAATAGGATTATACTTAAAAGAGGAAGAAGTTGAAAGTGATATTAACGTCAAATAAACCCGTCGACTCAGGAAATGTTTAAGCACACGCCATGATACTTAAAATAAAATATTCAAGTCTTAAAGTAAACACTAAAATTATAATTTATGAAGTAGAAACGTAAGTTAAGTCAAATTAAATAAGCGACGAAGGAATCTAAAATTTTAAAAATAAAAATCAAATTTCTGAATTAAAAGTAAAGATAATAAAATTGATATAAATATTAATTACTTACATTTATTATTAAGTTAAATAAAATATTTATGTTTAAAATTAAACACTAAAATTGCAATTTAAGAATTTGAGGATAAATTAAGTCAAATAAATTAGTCTTTAAAGGTATAGTAAATTTTAAAAGCAAAAGCTTGGTCAAAGCCATATAAATAATTAAATTTATATTTACATTAATTACTTAAATGTTTGCATATTAATATTAAAATAATCTACAAATATAAATATAAGAATAAATATCAACGCGCTGAAGAATTTGGATATATTCGATATAAACATAAATATCGTTAATAGTATTTGAACTTTTCTAACTATTTTCAATTTAACTAACCAAAATTCTCGTAATGCCCATAAATATCGTATATCGCTTTGATCTTTTGTATGTATCTTTGCGTTAAAAGTATTCATTAAACAATTTAACTAAAAAATGTTTGCCCTGATCCAAAAGTAAGTAATTAATATTGCATGCCAATGTATTTACTTCAGTGCCAACAATGCATTAATACATATTTGTTTTCTTCAAATCAATTACTGAGAAATTAATCGAAATATAATTTGGCATTCAGGGAAAAGTGCAAACTGATGTTTAATTTAGCAGCTGGCAGAGAGAGGCAAAGGTTGCAGCCCTGCAGCCATTTGCTACCAGATACCAGATACTTTTACAATCAGCGGCAATTGTAACTGCAACAGCAACAGCAACAAATGCTGAGGCACATAAAAAAGGCTGAGACTGAGCCGCAGCAGCAGCAGCAGCAATTGCAACAACAGCAACAGCAGCGTCTGTAAGTGCCACGTTGCAATGCAGCAAATGCAGCGGCAGCTTTTCAGTTGCTGTTGTTGCTGTAGCTGTTGTTGCTATTGTCGATTCCTCAACTGAACTCAACTCGGCTCAGTTACAACTTCGACTGCAGACTACGAGTACATGCATCATGCATGTGCCCCAGCAACTGGAACTGCAACATCAACGGCAACATCAACTGCAGCGTCGACGACAGGGCCCAGTTTTCAGTCTCTGCCATTTGTATGGACGTTTCGTTTCGTTTTGTTTGTTTGCCACTGCCTCAACTACAGCTTCAACTACAGCTTCTGCTTCAGCTTTCAGTTGGTGCCTCAGTTTGTGCCTCGTGCTGTCAGTTTGTTGTTTGCATTGTTTGCTCATTCGCCCGATCGGTGGGTGGTTGCAATGCGCAGTTTGTTTGCTTTTTAAAGTTGCAATCATTCTACACATTACACCATGGCAAACATGACCCATTTTTTTGGCAGGCCTCTTGCCAACTGTCTTTCAGTCAGCCCAACGTCTCTCTCTGTCTCTCTCTCTCTCCGTCTCTGTCTGTTTATGTAAGGTGTTGCCATGGCTTGGCTTAAAAAATTAATTTGGCTAGCAATTTTTTCCATTAATTGTAAAATAGGCACTCATCAGTTAGCAGACAATGTTCTGACAATGTCTTTTCAATATTTGATGCATTGTTTTCCATCTCGGCAACTTTGTTTTTCACATTTCAAACCAACAATACCAACAACAACAATTATTATTGTTGGAATCAGAACATAAACTAAAATTTGTGCAGAGATTTTCATTGCCAAAAATATATGTACTTAGACACGTTTACGATTCCACTGTGAGCATAAAACAATTCAAACGATGCGACTATGAGTTATCCTATTAAAATTAAATGCAAAATTAAAATTTTAAAATATCTATACAAAATTTTATATTATATATTGTTTTTATCCCCTAAAAGTTAAATATTATTATTAAAATTTTATATTTTAAAAATAAATAAAAAAAATCAATTTTTTTTAAATACTATAACTATTCAAATTTTATCCATTAAAAATTAACTGCTAAATTAAAATTTAAGAATAACTTTGCAAATGAATAAATTACACTAGTTTACAAAATCAAAAAAAATGTTCACTTTCATGTAGTGATAGAATTGCTTAATGATTTTAATGTTTTTTTATTGCATACTGTTAATGATTGCAAGGTTTTTTATGGCATACTTTTTGGCTTAAAATAAAAGTGTGACTCCTTCTTTGCCTTTGGAACAGCCGCGCTGATGATCTTCATTATAAACAGAAGAAATGGCACCAACAAGTGGTTGGCGAAGCCAATATTAATACGTTAGTAGGAGTCACACTTTTATTTTAAGCCAAAAAGTATGCCATAAAAAACCTTGCAATCATTAACAGTATGCAATAAAAAAACATTAAAATCATTAAGCAATTCTATCACTAGCGTATTACTCCGCGATTTATCCATAGATTCTCAAAAGCAATAACCTATTTTCTTTGTAACAGTGTCGGCTATACGACTCTTAAAAATAATTTTACCTTGGCGATATCTATTTTTTCTAGGGCAATTTGTGAGCTGTCGAGACCCAAAATCCAAAAACCGGGTTTTTGAACTTTTAAAAGTCGCTGCTCTGAACTACTAAGCCGATCTTAAAACAATATGGGAGAAAGTTGTAAAGAAATTATTAATTTGAGTGCTCTTTTGACCACATCGGTAAATTAGATCTCGTGGTATACTCTAAAATGTGAGAGCAACTTCGAAAATTTGGAAAAACATGAATATTTCGAAACGCTACCATCAACTTCTAAGTGCGATTTTCGTGTTTAGTGGCAAAATGTACTAGCATGAAAGTGAACTGACTGTGTATTATTCAATTATTATTATTCAAATTGAATCCTCTAAAAATGAACAGCAAAGTTAAAATTTTAAAACAGTTTTACAAATAAATCAATGAAATATTATAATTATTATAATTTTAATTATTTTCATTGTCAATTCAAAGCATTCTTTTTAGTTGAGTGACAGGGTATTTTAAAAAATAAATGTATATTTACTTTAGCATTCGCGTTCATTGTGCTCAGTTTGTCTGCAGTTTTTTGCTCACTTCCCTTTTAGTTTTTTGGCAACCATTCTTCATGTCTGTCTCTCTGCCTGCATTTCCTTTTGCTGCATTTTTATTTATTATTGTTGTTTTTGTTGTCGAGACAATTGTTGTTAGCACAATTTATACATGTATGTGGCACATACATATGCGATTTACTAGAATCCTTGCATTACCCCTCGTCCATCTTCGTAGTCGTCATCGTCTGCGAATTTTATGGTTAGTGTGTTTGTATAAGAGACGCTTAGTGGCATTTTTATGTAGATTTAAGTTAGTGGCGAGCACTTGAAATTGATTGGACAACTATTGGCTTACAAAATTAGAGCAGGACACATTAAACGCACCGAAAAGCGCTCAAAGCGGAAACGCAGACATAAAAGTCAAGGCAGGAAACGACAACTGGGAAATGGCCTCTATCTCAGTAAACCGGATGCTGACACATAGAGAGACGAGCATAAGTGAGTGTGACTCAATTGCAACTGAGTTGTTACAAAATAAACACTTTGCGGCCACTGTGCAGCCTTGTGAGTCTCGAGTGGCAACTTTACTGCTGCAAATGCAACCAGCTCACTTTGATCTGAAGTGAGAAAAACGAGCTAAGCACAAAATCGTATCATATCCCAAGTAAATAGAGACAAAATTCGCTTATCGAATTTCCTATTATTGAAATATAGGTAACACATTTAAAAAAAGACTTAAAAAACTGGTATTTTATTCATCTTATTTTCAAAGGTGTGCTTGTAATTTTGATCATTACTCAAGAATCTTATTACTAGTTTAATTAAGCTAGTTTAATTTTATTTTTTTTTAATTTTTAAATTCTATGACAATTAAAAATAAAAACAAACTTAAGTTTGTATATAATTGGAGTCGTTACATATGGACGGAAAGAGAGATATTATTTCAGCCCGATGTCGCATTTTTAAATTCACTTTAAATTTTACATGTCATAAAAAAATTGCAATTCATCATTAATTTTTTGGTTCTTTATTGGAATTTTTCTAAATTTTTAGTTCGAATTTGATTACATTTTTAAGAAAATACGATTTCTGAACAAAATTTCCATTTAATTGAGCCTCTCCTTGGTACACTACAAATTTACTGTTATTTTCAAAGCTAACAGCAGTCACATTTTTGATCCCAGCCACAAATTTCTGATTAAAAATAGCAATTTCAATTTGCAATTCAATCGATTAGAAATTTCCCTTGTACTTGTTGAACTGCATTTGACATAATTCCTGGACATTTTTTTCTTAGAAACTCATGCAAATTTGCTTCGTTATTTAAGCAACTTGTATTTTTCATTGTCAAGTAAAAATAAGGAAACAAATTCAAGTTTTTAGCACTAGAACTATTAGTAATGACAACAGCTGACAATTCCATTTAATTACAAATTAAATTTACTTCCATGTAGTACACAATAAAATGAAATATTGACAAATGGTTGCAGCTAAAAACCATAACAAAAACAACAATAACAATTATTGTAGTACAGGTCGAAATATGCATAAGGCATTGAAACTGGGCATTAAGAAACTGGGCTAATAAACCACAAAGCGCCATGAACTCACAACTTACGTTGGCCAACTCAACTCAGCCGTGCCACGATACGCAAAATAAAGCAAACAACAACAACAATGGCAACAACAAGAGCCACAACCGAAATGCCAGTAAATTTTCCAGGAAAAATTTGTTAAATAAAAAGCCACAGCAGCTCCGCAATCATAAAATGCGATAATAGAAATTGAAATAATTTGCCCACTTTGGCGGCGAGCAAAAAAAATGTAGAAAAAAATAGAAATAAATTCAGGCATGCTTGAAAGTATGCTATGCAAAAAACCACTGTCTCTCTCTCTCTATTGCGCTCTCGTTTACACTTTCTGTCTCTGTTTGGCAGTGCTGTGCCGCCACATAAATCAGAAATGTACTGCAAAGTTGACAGCACCAATGCCTGGGAAGTAGTCGTATAAGTTCTATGCAACCGAAAGGACTTGCCAACTCTTAACCTTAACACACAACAGCCACGCAAGCTGAAAAGTGTGCTATGGAGTTTGTAAATATACACCAGCGAACACACACACACACACACGCACACACGTTTGCATGGCAAGTAAGTATAATAATAGCAAACAACAAAGAATGTTGCCTGCTTGCAGGCGCACGAAGCGAGCAGCAAAACTTTTCGCACAGCGAGAGAGTGAAAGGAGAGGCGAACTCTCTCCGCCCTACCTGCTGTCTCGCTCTTTCGTTTCGTTAGTCAACCTTCCGCTGATTATTTTCACAAAGCAGCTAATGTTAAATTTACTGAAAACGTTTGTTTCAAGTGCTTTATTATTATTTTCATTGTGCCGTTGCCGTTGCTTTTTATGGCAAAGTTTTCGTTGTTTTTTTTTTCCTTTTTTTCCAGACAGTAAAACAGAAAAGGCAAAATGCGAAAAGACGCCTAGGCAAACATGAAAAAATGAGTAGCTTGAATAATGTTTAATGTGGACAGCACGAACGACAAGCCTTGTGGTTCAATGCATGTTGAACTGATGGCGCATGTTTAAAAAAAAAAGAGAAAAAAAAACAGGACGATTATGCGTCAACTGCCACTGAAGGCAAATGAGCAGAGGATGCGCTGCACTGGACAACCTGCTGCTAGCCAGGTAGTAGTTGCACAAAGCGATGTAAATCATCTTGAATGGCAAGCAAAACCAAAGCAAAGCTGAGAGAGGAGAGAGGAGAGAGTGTGGAATGAACACAGCGCATACTGTTTATTTTTCATCTAGCGTTGGCTCAACTGGGAATTGACTGGTGAGATGAGGGGCAGGCAGCAGGTTCACCTTTCAACCACAACGGACACTTGTGCAAACACAAAAGAAACGAGAACCGAACGAAACCAACCCAAGTTTGCAGTCTGCAGTTGCAGTTGCAGTTGCAAGTCTCGAGCAAGAAACATTTACATTCAAAGACATGCAACCACCAGCAGACGTCAGAGAATGAGGAAATGAGGAAATAGGGAATGCGGCATGTGGAATATGAGGCATTCAGCTGGTGGCAAGAGGTAGCAATTCAAGGAATACCAAACACAACCATTCCACCATCCACACACACATTACTCGTACTCAAAACTGAGAGAGGCGAGTTGGGAAAATCAGCTCGAATCGCGCACAATTACGAAGTGGAACAGCCGCTGGGGGATTTCAAATGGCCGGCACTCACACACACACACACACACAAAACACATCAGAGACGACGACAAGTGGATGTTGCAAGCACGGCACGTTGCAACGTTGCAACTTGCAACACATTGGGGCATTGGGCATGCATTTAATTTGTATTTTATGCGATTTATGTTCGCCGTCTTTGCTCGCTCCCGTTATGCACTTGGCATTTTTATTGGCGTATAAAAATTGAATGCGCCAGTAGCCAGACAGAGATAGCGAGATAGAGATAGCGATAGAAATAAAAAGAGTTGGGGAACTAAGACAGATACTCAACTGGGGTCAACATCAGTTTGACACAAAATGTTGCAAATTTCAAAGCATGCGGCATCTTCGTGATGGCTGTAAAGGTCCGCTTGTCGGTCTTATTGATATTTAATTTTATTTTTTTTTATATTTGTTAAATTTTTTCATTGGGCATAAATATTCTTTTTTTCGACCATCCTAGAAGTAGGTACAGAAATCGCCTTAGCTGCCTTGCATAGCAGTCAACTTGCAAGCGAACAGCTGACAGCGCCACGAGCAGCAAAGTCAACAATAGTTAGTATTTAATATTAAAATATAATAATAAGTCTAACAGAATGGAATATATTGGTAGGAATAATAAATTTAATATTAGTATAAAATGGAATATGATAAATGAAGTCTTATAATGTTTAGGGTTCGCCCTCTAGCGGCAACTTTAGGACCTAAAAGTTGGTAGTACCCAAGTTGAGTTGCTGGTATTGTACCCCTGGTAGCAACCAAAACTGCAAATATGCAGCATAAAAAGAAGTCAAAAAGAAGTTGGCCTCTTGGCTTCTAAAAATTTTCACAAGCGATCTTTTACCTCGTGGCCATCAAAGTAAACGCTTGTGCGCGATTTTATCGCTATTACATTCTCTGCATAACCACAATATCAGTAGAAAAGTGTCAGCTTGTGCTTCATTTTTGCCAGTGGCATATGTAAGTATGCTCAGTGAATTAAAGTAAATAAAATTCCGCTAATTTTTAATATTTTGTGCAAGTTCGCCTTTTTGCTGACCCGCCGCCACGAATTCGGCATTTGAATTCAAATTCACCTTTAGTTGTGCCGAGTCTGAAACGGGTAAGCAGTTCAGTTTGATTGAGGTGAACATTCATTAATTAGTTTGTGTGTGCGTCTCTGTTTATTTTCTCACGTGTGACAGAGTCGGCACTTTGTGCATATTCACAGCTGTGCGACGATAAGCTTGGCGAAAGCTCTGCCTGTGCGGATCACATACATATGTTGGGTTTGCGACTCGGCTAACGTGACGTCACAGCGAGAATAATGCCCAATTCGGATAGCGCTGCCGTTTGATCAGATCTGTGTTTTGTGAGCTGACATCGAAGGAATTTGCCCTTATGTGTGCTGGCTATTGATCGCCATTCCAATTTTTTCTTGAAACGCTCCCGACCAGGGTGAAAAACTAGCCCCTAAATGTTGTGTGACCCAACCTCAAAGTGAACTTTGAATTTTGGCTGCCCAAGTGGCATAAATTTTGCAAGTGGGCTGCGCGCCTTTTGTTTAAGGCCTTCGGCCATTTTTTCTTTAAAAATTTAAGTTATAAATTCTAATGCTTTTGTAATTTGCGAGTGCGGTATGGTGGTGCCTATAATCACAAAGAGATAAAATATTCAGTTACTAAATAAAAAAGTTTTAAAACCAGGTTAGCCAACGCCAATTATGCAAATGCCTTAAGCATGAAGAATGCAAATCAATTTAATATTTTATAATAACGATAACTTTATTTTCTTATCACTCTATCATTTATATATGCTTTGCAAAAGCTTAGCCAAGACCCGAACCCGATCATAAGCTTTTATTTCAGACATGCACCTTTTCAACATCGGCCACGCACACACTGAAAGATCTTTCATCGTGGGATTGTAAGCCGTAAGTGTTATACTCTTTGATTATTTTGTATCTTTTGGTCAAACATATAAAAGCTTTTCGGTCGGTTTTGCATGTCTAACGGAAATCAACAACAATATTGCATATTTTCGGGCGAGAAGATAAAAACATAATTTTCATGAACAATAATATCAACTTAAAAGTTTAAATTGCTTTGCATCCTGGTTATTAAAAAAAAAAAATAGAAAACAAAATGAAAGCAATGTAAAAATCCAATTCTTCTATTTAATCTAAATTTTTATAATCGCCACCCACTCGATCAAATGGTAGGAATTAATTGTTTTAATTAAAATTATCTACGTTACGAAGTTAAGAAACAATGTCTAGTAATAAATCAAACATGAAATCGAATATGGAATAATTTTTAACAATTAGGGAAACCATGCTGCAATATGGGGACATAGGTTAGTGGTCGTGCGACACCTTCTAGGGATCCTTATTTTTGTTTTTCTGGCCCATAAGGATCATGGCAGGGCGGGCGTTCACACCTGATGGTGTAACATAATGAAAGTGTCGGATCGATTGTATCTTCTGTTCCCTTCTTCTGTTCCTAATCCTTAGTTCTTCATCCTAATCCCCTCCTTTCCCCTCAGTACGCGAATACTTTTAATATTTTAATACTCGTTCTGTGAGCAAATTTTACTCGTCAATCAATAATGCACCCACCCAACTTGCCGACGAGCCGGAGCCGGACTGCAAGCGCGTACTATCCGACGAGTGATACCCTACACCTGCTCAGATACATACCTAGCAGTATGAGAAACGTTACAGTATTATTTATTTGGCGCCCAGACGTGGAGCCGATAGTTGGACGATAGTATTTTATTTATTTGGCGTTCGGTTGAACCGCTCAAATTTGTAAAGTACTTGTTTAATTATTGGGCACCCATTCATGTAATTTTTGAGCGATTGAGTTGCAGAGTTATTTTCTTGAAAATAGTTTAGCGGCTTAGTTTCTTAAAGATTGCATACCGACTTAGGAAAAATAATTATTGTCAACAACATCTATTGACTTTTCTCCCCTTAAATCTCCATTCTTTTCCCGATTCCCAGATCTTGGATTAAATAGATATGAGGAAGAGTTAGTGTTTCAAAATACCACTAATGCCATATCTCATTTTATTTCAAGCGTTTTGTATCCCTGTTTTGTATTAAAAGGATATGATGAAGAGTTAGTGTTTCTAAAATAACGCTAATGCCATGTCTAATTTTAATATGATTCGCTTCTCGCTTTAATACATTGGATTTAAATAGGTATGAGGAAGAGTTAGCCGTTTCCAAAATAACGCTAATGCCATATTCTTTTTGAATTCAAGTGGCTTAGATACTCAGTTCATATATATGCATTCGCATATATTGACGATATCCAATAGCCAACGTATTAAAAATCCTTAATAGTTTTTTTTTAGCTTTAGCTCTCGCTGGAAAATGGTGTTAATGTGGACCAGTTCTACGGCCATCCGCTGAGCAATAACAGCAAGCTAAATTTTTATACCCTTGGTGATATACAATCAAATATGTAGACCTTTCCTATTATCCATATAGCGTATGCATGGTTTTCCCCAATTATTTTTATGATATTTTCTTTTTGAATATATAAATATTGTGTGGATTTATCTTTCGCTCTCTTTTTGATATTTTTTCTTTTTCATATATAATTTTTCGCTGTTGAAAATTTTGGTTATAATAAGTATACTATTAGAAGAATTAGTAGTAGTTTATCTCTAGTCTAACTAGCAGTAAGAGTCATGGCACATATTAGTCAAGAGAATCTAAGCCAGGTTCATGATCGGGAGCCTATTTGCTGTGTTTGTACTAAGGAAGTCGAACACCCAAATCAGCTCTTAACCACCGGATGCAACCATTTCTTTCATCACGTTTGTTTTAATACTCGAACGGGTAATAAAAAAGTATGCCCAGTTTGTCGTACTGCCCTCAGTAAATCAACATTGTCTTTAGCTCAAGAATTAGCGACCGCACAAGCAGCAACCTCAGGTACTTTGACCAGGTCAAAGACTGCTTCACGTACGAGTGCACTCCCTCAAACAGAATCAAATGTTGCAAGTGCCTCACAGGATGCCAACATTGCAATAGGTAGCGAGGATTCAAATTCGTCTATGCAAGAACAGGCAAATCGAGCAATGGCGAATGATTTACAGCAGTCAATTATAAATGCTATGTCCGCAGTGATGACACAGCAAACTCAATTTCTGTCGCAAGCAATTGCAGCCGGATTTCAAAACTTAAATCTGCAAACTGCAGCTCCTTCTGCTCGATCTGTATCGGAGCAAAGACCGCCTGTAGCTTCCCCTGCGATGCAACACCAATCTTTTGAAGATTTTGTTGGTTTGCCGAATCGTGTAGGAGTTGAGTTCAGATCGCCTAACATAAATACACCTGACGCTGGATCTCAGCAATCTAGTACTTTACGTCCTGATCGCATCAGTCAAATAATTGCAAATTGGAAAGTCCGATTCTCGGGACACTCAGCCATTTCAGTAGATGATTTTCTATATAGAGTTGAAGCTCTCACGCATCAGACTCTTGATGGAAATTTTGGCTTACTTTCTCGCTATGCGAGCAATCTTTTTGAAGGTAGTGCCAGTGAATGGTTTTGGCGTTATCACAAAAGTGTAAACATCATTGAATGGAAAGCTTTAGGCAAAGCACTTCAAGCCCAGTTCAAAGATGGCCGAACCGATTTAGAAATACGAACAGCCATTTCGGAACGTAAACAAAAGCCCAACGAGTCGTTTGACACATTTTATGAGGCAATTGTGTCGTTAGCTGATCGACTTGTGCAACCTATGTCAGAGCTATCTTTATTAGAAGTGTTGCGTGCAAATCTATTGCCAGTCACCCAGCACGAGATTTTATACGTGCCAATATTTTCGATAGTTCAGCTACGTGAAATAGTACGCAAGCGAGAGAGGTTTATGAAAACCGTGGACAAACCTATTCAACGTGCTCCTCCAAAACGATTTGTTAGCGAAGTTTATCCGCAGCCAGAATTGGTTAACGAACAGGAGATCGATACCGATGACGTTGATGGCGACTTAGCGGCTTTAGTTCTTTCCTGTTGGAATTGTGGCACTAACGGGCATCGCTATCAAGATTGCGTAGCAGAGCGCCGTGTCTTTTGTTATGGTTGTGGCAAGCCCGATACTTACAAGCCTTCATGTCGGAAATGCTCAGCAAAAAACGGCCAAGCGCGTGCGCAGACAAGTGCACGCAAACCAGTAGCTTCAATAGCCACGAACACCGAGTAACCTTTATGGTTCCAGACTCGGATAGTAATTTACCGGATTTGTCCTTATTACCAGCCATTCCACTGCATCGACAGATGCAACAACCCCAATATGAGACTCACAATTTAAAGCAAGTAACTAATAAAAAGAAAATTCGTTGGCAGACTTATAAAGCCAAGCAAAAAGAACTGAAGAAGGCCCTGTTAAGCTCAGTAGTCAGCAACAGTTCAGATTGGCGTCCATACGCTGAAGTTTCATTACTTAACAAGACGCTAAGTGGACTTATGGACACTGGTGCCTCGATCAGTTGTATTGGCGGTAATTTCGCCACTGAATTAGTGTTAAAGAAGGATCTTTATAAACCAATTTCGTCTGCAGTACGTACAGCAGATGGCCAACAACAATCAATTGTTGGCAAAGTCACAACGCCTGTTGGTTTTCGCGGCATTAGCAAGTCACTATCTTTCTATATTGTTCCCAGCTTAGCACAGGACCTGTATTTAGGCATTGATTTTTGGAAGGCGTTTGATCTACTTCCTGTATTTTTAGCAAATAAATGCCACAGCCCTGTTGTTAGTGAACTTGGTTGTAATGACCAACAAACAGTTCTTACGCCTCAGCAACAGGATTTACTAGCAATGACTATCAAGACGTTTCCCTCTTTCGTTGAGAAAGGACTGGGCAGAACCAACTGGCTGACCCATGAAATAGACGTAGGCGAAGCCAAGCCTATAAAGCAGCGTCATTATGCGGTATCGCCAGCCGTGGAGAAGCTTATGTATACTGAATTAGACAGAATGCTACAGCTTGGAGTCATTGAAGAATCTAACAGTCCTTGGTCGTCTCCCGTAGTTATTGTTCAGAAGCCCGGAAAGGTACGATTGTGTATTGACAGTCGCAAAGTCAATGGGGTAACGATTAAAAACGCTTATCCTATGCCGCTAATTGACGGTATTTTAAGTCGATTGCCAAAAGCTCAGTATATCACTAGCATCGACTTAAAAGACGCTTACTGGCAAATCCCGCTTGAAACTTCTGCGCGGGAGAAAACAGCCTTTACGGTACCGGGAAGGCCTCTCTATCAGTTTACGGTAATGCCGTTTGGCTTATGCAACGCCCCTCAAACAATGTCCAAATTGATGGACAAAGTTATACCAGCCTCCTTGCGAAACGAAATTTTTATATATCTAGACGATTTGCTTGTCGTGTCCGATACCTTTGACAAACATATTAATGTTTTAAAAGAATTAGCCATTCGCTTAGCTCAAGCAGGACTAACAATCAATGTAGAGAAAAGCAAATTCTGTCGGCAAGAGGTGAAATATTTAGGTCATGTCATTGGACATGGGACAATCAAAACCGATCCAGAGAAAGTTTCGGCCATTAAAGAATTTCCAGTTCCACGATCAGTTCGTCAAGTTCGTAGATTCTTAGGTGTCACGGGATGGTACCATAAATTCATTCAAAATTATGCAGGAGTGGCTTCACCTATTACGGACACGCTAAAGAACCGACGAAAGTTTATTTGGACAGACGAGGCTCAAAAGGCATTTGAGTTGTTGAAACTTAAAATGTGTAATGCCCCAGTACTGCATAGCCCAAATTTCTCTGCCCCTTTTGCAATACATTGTGATGCAAGCCACACTGGCGTAGGCGGAGTATTGATGCAGAAAGATGAGCAAGGAAACGACGTCCCTATTGCTTTCATGTCTCGGAAGCTCAACCAAGCACAGCGGAGTTATTCGGTAACCGAGAAAGAGTGCCTTGCGGCCATTCTATGTGTCAAGAAGTTTAGAGCATACGTAGAAGGTCATGAATTCGCCATTCACACTGACCATGCCTCCTTAAAGTGGCTAATGTCCCAGTCGGACTTAAGTTCCAGATTAGCCAGATGGTCTTTAAAATTACAAGGCTATAACTTTAAGATTTTTCATCGTAAGGGCAGTGAAAATCTAGTGCCAGATGTTGGATAACCGGATTACATAGCCTCCAAGCGGTGATCACTCTTTAGGTGTTTCCAACCCCTACGTGTGATTTTGGCCGGGGAGAGTGTAAAGGTCCGCTTGTCGGTCTTATTGATATTTAATTCTATTTTTTATATTTGCTAATTTTTTTTATATTTGTTAAATTCTTTCATTGGGCATAAATATTCTCTTTTTTCGACCATCCTAGAAGTAGGCTACAGAAAACGCCTTAGCTGCCTTGCATAGCAGTCAACTTGCAAGCGAACAGCTGACAGCGCTACGAACAGCAAAGTCAACAATAGTTAGTATTTAATATTAAAGTATAATAATAAGTCTAACAGAATGGAATATATTGGTAGGAATAATAGATTTAATATTAGTATAAAATGGAATATGATAAATGAAGTTTTATAATGTTTAGGGTTCGCCCTCTAGCGGTAACTTTAGGACCTAAAAGTTGGTAGTACCCAAGTTGAGTTGCTGGTATTGTACCCCTGGTAGCAACCAAAACTGCAAATATGCAGCATAAAAAGAAGTCAAAAAGAAGTTGGCCTCTTGGCTTCTACAAATTTTCACAAGCGATCTTTTACCTCGTGGCCATCAAAGTAAACGCTTGTGCGCGATTCTATCGCGAATATATTCTCTGCATAACCAAAAAAATCAGTAGAAAAAGGTGTCAGCTTGTGCTTAGTTTTTGCCAGTGGCATATGTAAGTATGCTCAGTGAATTAAAGTAAAGTAAATTCCGCTAATTTTTAATATTTTGTGCAAGTTCGCCGATAGTTAAACCCTTTTTGCTGACCCGCCGCCACGAATTCGGCATTTGAATTCAAATTCACCTTTAGTTGTGCCGAGTCTGAAACGGGTAAGCAGTTCAGTTTGATTGAGGTGAACATTCATTAATTAGTTTGTGTGTGCGTCTCTGTTTATTTTCTCACGTGTGACAGAGTCGGCACTTTGTGCATATTCACAGCTGTGCGACGATAAGCTTGGCGAAAGCTCTGCCTGTGCGGATCACATACATATGTTGGGTTTGCGACTCGGCTAACGTGACGTCACAGCGAGAATAATGCCCAATTCGGATAGCGCTGCCGTTTGATCAGATCTGTGTTTTGTGAGCTGACATCGAAGGAATTTGCCCTTATGTGTGCTGGCTATTGATCGCCATTCCAATTTTTTCTTGAAACGCTCCCGACCAGGGTGAAAAACTAGCCCCTAAATGTTGTGTGACCCAACCTCAAAGTGAACTTTGAATTTTGGCTGCCCAAGTGGCATAAATTTTGCAAGTGGGCTGCGCGCCTTTTGTTTAAGGCCTTCGGCCATTTTTTCTTTAAAAATTTAAGTTATAAATTCTAATGCTTTTGTAATTTGCGAGTGCGGTATGGTGGTGCCTATAATCACAAAGAGATAAAATATTCAGTTACTAAATAAAAAAGTTTTAAAACCAGGTTAGCCAACGCCAATTATGCAAATGCCTTAAGCATGAAGAATGCAAATCAATTTAATATTTTATAATAACGATAACTTTATTTTCTTATCACTCTATCATTTATATATGCTTTGCAAAAGCTTAGCCAAGACCCGAACCCGATCATAAGCTTTTATTTCAGACATGCACCTTTTCAACATCGGCCACGCACACACTGAAAGATCTTTCATCGTGGGATTGTAAGCCGTAAGTGTTATACTCTTTGATTATTTTGTATCTTTTGGTCAAACATATAAAAGCTTTTCGGTCGGTTTTGCATGTCTAACGGAAATCAACAACAATATTGCATATTTTCGGGCGAGAAGATAAAAACATAATTTTCATGAACAATAATATCAACTTAAAAGTTTAAATTGCTTTGCATCCTGGTTATTAAAAAAAAAAAAAAATAGAAAACAAAATGTAAGAATGTAAAATCCAATTCTTCTATTTAATCTAAATTTTTATAATCGCCACCCACTCGATCAAATGGTAGGAATTAATTGTTTTAATTAAAATTATCTACGTTACGAAGTTAAGAAACAATGTCTAGTAATAAATCAAACATGAAATCGAATATGGAATAATTTTTAACAATTAGGGAAACCATGCTGCAATATGGGGACATAGGTTAGTGGTCGTGCGACACCTTCTAGGGATCCTTATTTTTGTTTTTCTGGCCCATAAGGATCATGGCAGGGCGGGCGTTCACACCTGATGGTGTAACATAATGAAAGTGTCGGATCGATTGTATCTTCTGTTCCCTTCTTCTGTTCCTAATCCTTAGTTCTTCATCCTAATCCCCTCCTTTCCCCTCAGTACGCGAATACTTTTAATATTTTAATACTCGTTCTGTGAGCAAATTTTACTCGTCAATCAATAATGCACCCACCCAACTTGCCGACGAGCCGGAGCCGGACTGCAAGCGCGTACTATCCGACGAGTGATACCCTACACCTGCTCAGATACATACCTAGCAGTATGAGAAACGTTACATGGCATAACTATGTATAACAGTGGATTGTTATGTTAACATTTCTGGTATGTAACATTACAGTTTGATGTATTTATAATGTGTTAGCATGAAAAAATCATAAAATTGCATATTTGCAAAAATGAATGAATGCCACAAAAACTGGTTCTAGGTTAAAATCAATCCTACCAATAAATACGTAATTCTCATACGATTTTAAAATCCCTTTTTCGCAAATATTTTGACTATTAGCGCTCTATAAAAATTTGTTCAGTAAAATCAAATGTTAAAGGTTTCTTCGACTATTTTATTGCATATTACAACACATATGTATTGTGTCAGCTTAAGAATAATATACTGAAAAATACATGCTAACAATTAGGAATTAAAAATTTGAATTTTACTATAGAATGAAGTTTTTTCTGTGTATGAATATTTTGAAAATCATATCTTATTACAGAACTTATAAAGAATCGTACACAAAGACAAACAAAAATTTTTTTAATACTTTCACTTACATCATTCTTCACATTTCAAAAGTTTCATATTTCTCTATTAATTTCAAAATATTTGACAGAAAACCCCAAATAAAACTTATCCAAAGTGAACACTTTCTGTTCACAAACATTCATTCATTGCAATCTTCTGCCATTTCAATGCTACTTTTGAGTTGCCCCCGTTGCACTCGACTTGGACTTGGACTTGGACCAATTACCAACGTGGTGCACACAGACTCAGTTCTTCAGTCTATCTGATTGACCATGATAAATTTAAGTTGCAAGTTCAAGTGCCGACGATTTGGACCAAGCAGCTAACGTTTCCTCAAGTTTCCAACTCTTCAGTTTCAAGAGAGAAAAAAGCCGCTGAACAAAGTGCCAGTACGAGTATCAGAGAACCATTAGGAACTTCTCTCAAAAGCAGCAGGGGCTAAAGTAAAAGCAAATAGTACAAACAGACTGTGAGGTCCCAATGTTGAATGCTGAATTGTCTCGAATGCTAACAAAATATTATTAAAAATTTTATTTAAAAAAATGAGCAGTCAAGGGATGACGATGATTTGAAACTGGGGGCATTTTGATAGGCAGAAGTTTTAGCTCAAGACTTCAGGCAATTGCCAGGCCAACTTTCACTCCCTCTCACTCACTCCCTAAGTGTCTCTCTCTCCCTCTTGCTGACCTTTTCCAGCCTGATATCCACTTTGCACTTTTGGGCATTAATTGGCAGCAGAAGGTCAGCAAAGCATCATCAGCATCCACATTAAAGACACAAGTGTTGGTTGCCCTCAAAAGTATGCTACTCAAATATTATTTGTTTAGCAAGCAATTAAAATGGCCGCCACAATACCACGTTATGGCTGTGTGTGTGAGTGTGTGTGGAAGTATTAAAACTTGACTCTTTGCAAGCCAAGAGCAATGATTGTTAAATTGTTAGCAAATTGGATTCTGGAAAATGACGCAAGCAGCTGCACAGGTTATGCCTTAGTTCTCCACGGGTCACTCTCTCTCCCCATCTCCCTCTCTCTCCCTCTCTCTCTCGCTGTGGCAGCCGTGGCACCGATAATGGGGCACTGGCTACAAAATAGGCGTAAAATGAAACTTTTAAGTACTTTATGGCCAACACTATAAAACTGCCAAAACAGCTGCCATGTGGCGGCAACATCAACTTTTTGCCCCGGCTGCAACTAGAACAACAATCATAATAACAACAACAACAGCTACTACATCAATTTATAAGAGAGAGAGAGAGAGAGCAGCAGCTGTAATGTATGCGATGGCCAAAAAGCCAGCACAACAAAGTTTCACAGCTATGAAGCAACTTTGGCTAACATTCTAAATATCACACCGGTTGTAAAATGATTATAAAATATAATGTAAGCAGGTTATGAACCTATTTGAATTTGTAGCACAACAAAAACAAACAAGCGAGGGTGGATTATGTAATTATTTGGACAAAGAAGAAATTATGCTGACACTTGATAGTCTTTGTCTACATTTAATGTTGTACCCTTTTTTAGAGAAAGAGCTTAAAAAGAGGATTAAGTTGTTCAAAATTTATTTACATTTAAAACTGATTAGGCAGCCCTCGCTTGAGCTTTTAATGATCTACATTAGGTAACCAGATAATTGGAAATTTATTTGTATTTGGAGCAGAAAGCAATAGCATATTTTAATTTGGCTTAAATGCCGTCAACCGTTTGAAGCTGTGAGGTATTTAACGCAACCAAAAAGTATGCAACGCCTTTGCACTGGTATGTGTGTGTGTGTGTTGGTGTGTAAAAGGATGTGAATGGCATTGCGAACACGTGCGTCTCGCCTATGCTTGCAATTTACACAGAACACACCACTGGAAGCTGTAAAATGTTTTGCGTGCCAGGCAAGATCAAAGTCTGTCAGGCCTGAATCTCACTTCCTTTCCCTTTCTTCTCTCTCTCTCTCTCTCTCCCTCTCTCTCTCTCTCTCTCTCCATCTTTCTGTCTGTGTTGTCAGTGTGCCAGTGTCGACTGACAATAAAATGACAGCGCAATAACAGAATAGCAGCAACAAGAGCCATGTCCAGTTGACAATTGAAGTTTTTTTTTGTTTGCCACTCGCATTACGAGCACACGCGGCGTATGCGCAATTTGAGAGACAGAAGAGACGAGAGACAAAAGCCGATAGTCAAAAGTCGCCAGTCAACAGCTGCGGCAGCTGACAAATTGCAAAAGCAATAAAAGTCGTCAAGGACTCGGACTCGAACTCCAAGTCGGACTCGTATTCGGAATCCAAAAACCTACAGTCATTGGTCTCGCAACAATTTATGCCACAATGCAGAAGTAACTTTACAGAGATCCCCCAAAAAAATATATTGAAATGGGTTTGATAATGGCAATTTACGCACTGTTAGGGACACAGACCAAATATGCTGCAGGCAAGGCTGCCACACGCCGGACGAGTCCCTTTCTATACCCGTTGCCTGAAAAATAAGTAAAAGGGTATATTCGATTCGTTGAAATGTATGTAACGGAAAGAAGGAAGCATCTCCGACCCTATAAAATAAATACAGTCCGTGTGAGCGCCTAGACCTGAGAGACTATAAGAGCTGGAGCAATTTTGGCACACAAACTTCTGTGTTTGTTTCAAATTTTGTCACGCCTCTTTAAGATATTATAATTTCTTTTTGCTAATTAATGTTAACTTCTATTATTAACTATTAGCCCACTAAACAGTAACAAGATCGAACAAATAGAAAGGTGGTAATAGCTGTTTTAAATTTTTAAGTAATACATATGCCTAAAAGTATGCAATAAAAATATTGTATATATTTTTAAATAAGTAACAGGTATTCCATAGTCGTGAGCTCGACTATAGCCCTTACCGCTTTTTTATTTGCTGGTATTTTTTGGTATTTTTTTGGCAAATGTTTCCTGGCCTTCCTTTCAACCCTTCGAGGCACATTGATGTGCACACATACATATCATTCACTGATTGTCGATTTGATTACGTCAGTGGTCAGTGTCCCCTGGCATGGAAGTTGCAATTTCCTCAACGCTCCTCTGCCCAATATCCCTCTGGGTGTCCGAATCCTGCCTTTGGTGAGTACGACTATTCCTAGTTCTTGGCCAAATTATGCCAAGTATTTGCTTATTACTTTTGCTGCCTCCACTTTTCTTCTCCCATATAAATAAATTGGCATGTGTTATTAGAAAAAGGTTTGCCAAATGCAAAAATGCCTGCAAATGGCCATGTGATATGAGCTAAAGAACGAATTGGCATTTCAGGAAATGCAACTACTCCCATCACCAACACTTTCGACACTTTTGGGGGCGTTTAAGTATTTAGCTCTTCTAATTCAAGTATCTTCAGCTTGACTTCGAAATGTCAATGGTTAGGATCAAGGGCGTCGGCAGCTTTTCAAGCAGGGGGGGGCCAAAATTTGTTTTCACTTTCACAATGCCGCAATAATGTTGACAGAAATTATAATAATGTAGCTATAGACCTGAAACTTGGTACACTTAATGGGCATACCATATATAAAGCCTGAGAAAAAATTGAGACCGATCGGGCCATATAAGAAAAAGTGTAAAATATTTTAACAAATCTAAATGTATAGCTAGAGACCTAAAATTTGACATACAATTTAGTTAGGCTAAAATAGAATTTATACTTATTTTTGTTTTTTATCATCTGACTCCGAAAACTATTTTTCAATTTTTGCGCATAAATACACACTTGCAACATGTGATATTTCACGAAAAGAGGCAATAATGGGCAAAAAATATTAATACCATCTCATTATATTTATATTGACAATTAACATTGCGTTAATATAATTTACAACCAACTACAAGCAATCATACTTTTCTTTTTTACCACGGAACACAACAATTTTTAGGTTAGAAATGCTAAGAAACATCACTTTACAGAAGCACATAAAACAAAGTTAAATCACATAAAACAAGTAATTCATGATGACCTTATAATATAAATAGATACCTTTAATTTTGTTTTCCATCTTAATTTTCTTTAAAATTCGACGTACATTTCACTTGATAAAGATTTAAAATGTTTTCTTATTTGCAACACGAGCAAAGTGAAAACCTGCGGTAAAATATTCGTTGACTTTCAGGACTTCGTAAAATAGCAGGGCTACAATTAAAACTGTAACACCATGATTTTCAAGTGCAAAAAATAACTCTCTATAATATAAAATATAAGGTATTCACTTGACCCTAGCAGCGTTGCAGGTTGAAAACGTTGCAAGCTTGCTGCTTGAACAGCGCTTTACGTGGAAAGCGTTTCGCATAATCAGCAAAATGTAAACAAAAAACAGCCCACTGTGATTATGTGCAACGCGCTGTTCATGCAGCAAGCTAGCAGTGAACACCCTAATATTGTTTTTGCATAACTCTTAAAAAACAAAATTGACTTTCTGCCCAAATCTGGAAGCTACCCAGTGGCACTTTTTGTATGGAAAAGTATACAGATTTCCAGCCGAACTTGCAGCCGGTATGTGCAGCCACTTTGTGTAAAGTTCTAATTCGCTTTTACATTAGCGTGGCCGGGGTAATTCGGTATACGCTAGCTGAAGACCTGCCGAAATTTTCCGGCACGGTTTGCGGGGGTACCCGCTGAAGACGTACGGAAAATTGTACACAGAGCTTCAGGGGTGGGAAATTTTTGCCCAGGCAGAAATTGTGCCGAATTGGCAGCAAAAAATTATGCACACAAGATCTTTATTAACCCTTTTTTTATTTTAATGCACTTTATTTTAAACTAAATATTAGTTAATTTATAATAAAACTTAAAACTAACTATACTTATTATTGAATTCCTCCTGGCCACAGCATTCGGTTGAAGAGTCAATCTGAAATTAAGAATCAATTAATTGTTTGTTAGCATTAGAATGATTAATTCTTACCTAATTGTTGGGCGATTTGCCAACCTTACTTTCCATTTTGAAGAGCCTCCTACAAGTTGATTATAACTTATAATTATAACAAATTTGTTGTCTAATTGGTTAAATGTTTCATTTACTTACGTGTGACTGGACTTGCTTGCAACAGCTATGATCTTCGTCATCGGGCGACCTATTAGGCTAAAAATTCAATAGAAATAAACATTTGTTCATATATTTATAGTTAAAACTTACCATTTTTTACACTTTCTGCACAATGACGAAGTACACAAACGAAGGGCTGCAATGTCTTCGGTAGCCGATAATAGCATTGCCAGCCCTTTGTATTTATCGATAACAGCCACGATAATAATATTTAATAATAAAACAAAATTTTAGCATATTTTAAAAATGCTTGATTAATAAAATAAGTTATTCAATATATTACGTTTCTTATTAATTTTTTGAACCCTACAGAAATACACCATAAAGTGTTTTCGATATTTTTTGCCAGTCGTTTGCAACGTTAAGTTGGCTGCAGCTGCAGTCCCTAGGGACTTTTTTTCTTGCAGCAAAAATTACCACTGAAATGTGTAAGAAAATTTCCGCTACGTTTCAGCGGCCTCGCCCTGAAAACGTAGCGGAAACTGGCCTGTAGCTTTGCCACGTAACTTTTCCGGCAGAAGACTGTGTGTATTTTGTTCACCACATGCCTTCAGGTTCTATTGGGAAGTTATGACTGTAGGGGGGGGGCGATGGCCCCCCCCTGCCCCCTGCCGACGCCCTTGGTTAGGATGTTACAATGACAATGGAAATGACAAAGGCAAATGAGAACTTTTTTGTAATTTATTTAGTTATTTGGGCATCCACAAAGCATACTTAAGTTTGTCACAAATATTCGTTTTCTTTTTCCCAAATTAAAAAGAAAAAGAATAAAAATTTCTAATTTTAATATGCCCTAACAAAAATGCAATTAAGTGCCCAGTAAAGCCAAGATTTGTTAAAACACAATATTTGACAATTTGTGTGTTGTTTGTGTTTCCATTATCCTTTATTTTTTAATTAGCAAACACAAAATGGAAATAATAATTTTTATAGCTTAATTACATTTTAAAAACCAAAGACTTAATTTCAAATTGCAAAGGCAACGCCCACTGCACAGTGGTGCAGCTTAAACAAATTTTTAAAATAAAATGTGAGATATTATGCGAGAATTGTGAATTTTATTTCAGTATTTTAATACTCGGAAATATTAATTTATTAGCCCTCAAATGCACAAGCAAATACAGGTAAATTCTGGTGCAAAACTATGGCCGCACACAGTTTTTTCAGTGTACGCATACAAAGAGTGGAGCCAGAAAAAATTGTATTACCATTTGAAAAAACGTTAAAAATGAGAGACAGTAGATGAACACTCTCCATCAACACTCTCCATGCAAAAATCAACCGTTATGTTGCATTTTCGTTTTGGCAAATTAATAAGTATTCAGTGCTTTCTGATGTCGGAATAGGTTGAATTCTGGCGCCCAAAAGTGAGAAATGCTAAATTTAAGAAATCGACAGAAATATTGGTCGCCGAAAAAGTTGTGGGAAATTTTTGAATAAATCAGAATGAATATGACACAGAAAAACCTGGAGGATTTATGTCGAAGATAAGTAATCATGACCAGCGCCTATTAGTGAGTGCTGAATGTAAGTTAGCAATAGTTAGTGGCTGAATGTGGTCTACAAGTGTCTCGCTGGACCGCTGTACGGTATCCATAGTGCGACAAAAATTAAAGGTGGCTTTAAAGTTGCTGGAAAGCCTCAAGGAGACCTAGTTGAAATTCGCCACAGCTAACATTGCAACAAACTGGTCAAAATATTATTTTTTTACAGAGCAATGCAAGTATTAATTTATGTTCCAAGATAATTTTATCGAATGAGAAAAGGTTTAATTTTTCTGAATACCCTAATTATTTATCATTTATTTGTAACAAAAATTTGACAATTCAAAATTTTAAATTGCAGATAACAGATAGCGCCAAGTTAGACTTAACAGCCGTATGCCTAATGGATATTTGAGCTGAGCCAATTGGCCACAGGGCTTCTGGTAATGTGCCCCAGAACGTGGCAGGCACACACAGAGTTAGAGGCAAATTCAGAGGCAGATGCAGCAGTGGCAATGGCTGTGGCAGTGGCACATTGACAAATACAAATGCAACGAAACGTTGGTTGGCACTATACGTTAAGCTAATTAGGTAAGTATCGCCGGCAGGTGGAAAATTTTTCCTGGATTTGCAGCTGGAAATTGTATGTGGCAGGTTCGCAGTTGCTGTTGCCGCTGCAGTTGCAGTTGCAACTTGAGTTTTGCTTTTGATTTCAATGTAATTATAAACGAAATTATAAGCTGCGGCCGTTGACAAGATGAGTGGGCATGAAAATGGGGCGTGGTCGTGGGCGTATCCTGACCTGGTCCAAACCGCAGTACAGCGGAGATTAAAGTGGAAATTGCAATTTGCCATGAAATGCCATGAAATGTATGAATGCAGGTCGACCAGCAACTGCAACAGCTGCAACATCTGGATCAGATGAAAGAGCCGACAGTTGACAAGCCACGAAACACGAGCGAATGACAGTCCGTGTTGAGTTAGAGAACAGCAAGAGGAGGAGGATTGTCCAGGATGTTCCACTCCCAGTTGCATTAAGTGCTAATTTACACATTTTGATTGCGGATTTCGCTGCCAACGGTTGTGTTGAATCATCCAGAGCATAGCAACGACAGCAAAAGACACAGGAAATAGCCTTTGACCTCGTGTACTTGTACTTGGTACCCGGGATTTGATTCGTCCTTGTCTCGCCGTGACTTGCTTTGCCTCTACTCTACTCGCATTCTGTCGACTTCTTTCGACTCGCTGATAACATTATGCGGCATTTTTCTACAGCTTAATGCATAATTTGCGTCCTGGGAATAACGACGAAAGGACAACAGGAAAGGAGGACAGCAGAAGCTTCAAGGTGGCAACTCGAAAGGCTCTTTGGCGAATGGTAAGTGCTTGCCAGTACTTACCGACTGACTGCCATTAGATTATTTCATGTTGAGCTTCTTCCCTGGTAGCATTTTTATTATGCTTTGCATTTACCGCGACAACTTTTCCAGTCTCCAGCCAGAGACTTGCAGACAATCAAGATGTTGATGGCATCGCATAGACAATGCGACTTCTATTGAACTGCCATAGATAAAAACATAAGCAGAAGCAGAAGCAGAAGCAGAAGAAGAATAAGACGATGAAGATCCCTCAAGGAATACAAGGTGACTGCATTTAAACCTCATTCTCTCCACTCGGCTTGATAAGACAACGAGATTTCCAGCCAGGAATGTCATCAACAAAATGGGAGTACTCAGCCAAATTGAACAATATCAACAAATGGTATCAATAAATATGTAATAAAGGAATCCTCCATAGACTAATGTCTGAAAAAGTAAAAACAAAGGCTACAAATTGACTTTGAGCTAAGTAATTACACAAATTTCAAACTGTTTTAACTTTTTCTATTGCAATTTATATTTTGAAGGCATAGATTTAATTTTAAATTGTATTCAAAAAATTATTTAATTTACTTTAATATATTTTTTGTTAGTTTAAGTTTTTATAAATTTTAATTTTAATTTTAAACAATTTATAAATTAATTCAAAACCTGCTTTGTATTTGCTTAGCTTAATTATTACAAAACTTTCTGTACTTTGTTATGCCGTAATGGATAAAATAAATCACAGCATTTGCGCTACGGATATTTCTGGTTGGTATATATGTATGTATTTAGCTGCGAGCCTTAAAGGACATTAGCAGCTCTCTGATTCCCACATGCCAAGCTTGGGTAAAACTTTCTGGCAGTGGCCCCTATCAAACCAGTCAGCAAAAGAGGCAACAACAACAACAACAACTACTGCAAGACATAAGCAGTGACATAATTTTCATGCTGTTTTTTCTTTTGTTTTGCTTTCCTATAGCTTCGATAGGCTTACATGGCGTATGAGCAATCCTCTACTAGGAAGAGCATATTATAAATTTGTTGTTTTGTGCTGATAAGCCGTCCTGGAGCGTCTGTTACTCAGAACTCGCTAATCAGCAAATGATTCTATTGGCATTGACTGGGATTGAGACTAAGACCGAGACTAACTAGGAAGCTAGGCAACAAATGTGCTGCGCTTGGCTTATTTTCAATAATTATGGCCTGGCTCTCAGCTCTCAGAAAATGTGATGAGAACATGGAATTAATTACAACACATCAGCAGAGTTAATAATTTTTTTGGTTACAAATGCGTCGTCTCGATGGCGCCTTGATATACCCTACAAAAATGAGGGAAGAATAATAATTGCATATGAAAAAAAGTGTAACAACATGTTGTACATATGTACTTATATCTAATATGAGAATACGAATGAGCATAAAGAATCAAATGTAGCATCACAGAGAAGAGCGGAAAACTCATTTACGAATTCATTTCGTTTGTCAACTGTCGAGTGAGAGAAAGAAAAAGAGAGGGGAGTGAAAGAAGGCATAAGACTAATTTCAGCATGTAAACATATTTTAACAAAGATGTCAACAACGTGCGACAAAAAGACGATGCCCAGGCCAGAGATATATGAGTGTGTGTCTTTCATATAGGAATACCATAAACAATGTCATTTTACATGCAAATTTATTTATGAAAATAGCAGGCGAATAACAAAGCAAACGGAAAATGCCAAACGTCAAGTGGGGGAGAGAGACGGGGAGGGGAGAGAAAGGGAGGGGAAGGGTAAGGCTGCCAGCCGAAATGAGAGATAGATAGAAAAATCACAGAGGCACACACATACTCGATTGAAAATGAGCTGCTGAGCTCAGCAATGCTTCAGCAGAGGGAGAAAAAAAAAAACAATCGGGAATGGCTATAGTCGAGCTCCCAACTATAGAATACCCGTTACTTATTTTAATAAACCAAAAAAAAATTGCATACTTTTGGGACACTTACATTGGTTAAAAATGTAAATTAGCTATTACGACCTTTCTATTTGTCCGATCTTGTTACGATTTAGTAGGAAGATATCTAACGATAGTAGTTAACATTAACTAGTAAAAAAATTCCTAATGTCTTAAAAGCTATGCGTGTGGTGGTCTTTCGCGATTCCTTCTCTCTGTTACACATTGCAACGAATTCAATATACCCTATTACATATTTTTTTTGTAACGGGAATAAAAACAGAGGAAAAACCTAAAAGCAGACAAAGTTCGAGTAAGGCAAGGAAATTCAAGCGTAACGCAAAAGTAACTTAAGCAGCAAGCAGCGCAAATAAAGAGGGAATGGGAAGTGGGGATGGCATAGGGATAACCTACAGACCCCGGTTAACAAAGTGAAAGTTACGGCATACTTTCTCATATACACACACACACACACACACACATACACACATGCTGGTAAATTCAACAGCGAAATAATTTTTGCTTTTCTCTTTCGTTTGGTTTTTGCTTTTTGACGGGCGAGTCCCCGATATCTTTATGCTTAGTGAAGAAAACGCAAAACAATATGTGTATCGCCAATATTTTGATAAGTGTAAGCAAAAATAAACAAGCCGTGAAAACAAAAACCAAATCAAACCAAAAAAAAAATGTTCCACAACCAACAAATCTGATGCCAAAATAGTGGGAGCGTTCCAGAGATAGATGAAGTTCTGTTCTTTTTTTTTCTCTTGTTTTCTGGCTGCCCGGAGATTTTTTTTTTTTTGGTTCGAGCTGAGGGTTGAAATAGGGACACTGTCCATTTTTTTGGAAGAAAAGTTTCAGGTTGTGAATTATCTTGCCCTCCAAGATGGAAGCAAATGGGGTTTTTGTGTTGGCCAGTAGAGGTGTATGGGATTTTGAGTGGGCTACTTTGGTTTTTATAGCACGTTTGCTGGCACTAATGGGGTTGAGGACAAATAAGGAGAAGCACACCAGATGAGCAGAAATGTTGCATGTCGGCAAAAAAGCACAAAGAAAAAAAACAATAGAAAAGAAGGAAGAAATTGTTGAAATTGAAAGTGGCGAGTGAAACATAAAGCAAAGTCAAACAACAAATCAAAGTGTCAGGAGGGTAGGTACCAAAGATAAATAAAAGGAGCAACTGAAATAAAAGCAACACTCGAGAAGCAAAATGAAAAATCAACAAACAAAAGAGCAAGACCAGAGGTACAGAGATAACTAAGGCCAAAAAGAAAATAATTAAATAGTGAAAACAAAAAAACAAGAGAGAAAAAACGATTTGCAATTTAAGCAATTATAATGTAGTCTGGTATCAACTAAAATCGATTAAATATATTATGCAAAATTAATATATTGTTATCAGGTATTTCGTTTTGAATCAGAACTAATGAATAATAGTACTTACATCATAACTAAAGTTTAAACTTTAATTTTAATTGCTATACAATACTTTTAGTTTAAATTTTTTATTAAAATATTTATTGCTGTGTCAGCTGCTTATAGCTTGGCAGTAAATTTAATTACCATATTATTTTCAAATTTTATTAAATTATATTAATTATTAAAAAAATATATGAAATATCGTTTTAAAATATTTTAACTTATTTTCTGAATGATTTCTTTAAAATAAACACAGCTGAATTTGGCACCGAATTAAAGGCAATTTATGTTTATGCGAAATTCTTCCATGTGCCCATTTGCGTGCTTTCTTTTTGGTCCCGTTTTTTGCGTCATCTTTGGCTAACAATATAATTAAGCATTTGCTTAATGAAAGTATTTCAATCTACAGCATATAAAGTGGTTATGCGAAGAGTGGCAACAGGCCTGGGCCTTGTTGGCCTGCGGGTCTGTGGGCCAACCGAGAACCAAAGTGGCCTTGGCCATAATCAAAGCTAATTTATTTAAGTCGCCAACTACATGCCACAATATTTGTTTAGGCCCAAAAGAAACGTTTGTACTAAATTATTACTTGCTCAGCTATATTTCTATATTTCAGACATGTATTAAGTTTGTTGGGGCGTAATCCAACCCAATCCAAATTACAGTTACACAGGGAGAAAAAAACAAAACAAAGAGGAGAATTCATGTAATCAAAAATCCCATAAAAAAAACCTCTTTACGAGGTAAAAGTCTAGTGACGAAAACATTTTCATGCCCCAAAATTTCTGATATCCAATTCTGTGACGAATAATATCACTGCGGACGGCAGTCCGCGCTAGTGACGAAAGCAGCACGAAGGGTGCGAAGGCGACTAGCATATATACACAGGAAGAATGGAAAATTTGCTATGACTGTCCGATCAGGTCGACCTATATACCGATCGAAAGGTATCAACTTAACTTACAAATGTGCATACTAAGACTTTTGAAAACTCACCTGGTTCGTGAGATAAACAGGTGTAAGTGGGAGGGGCAAAATTTAAATGATTGGAGCTAATGGGGCCGTTGGAGCCTTTCTGAATTTTTTTTTAATTTTTAACTATTCTAATCAAAATTACGCGTTGAATGACACCTCGATCATCAAAATCCGACCGCTGGTTCAAAAGAAAATTAATTTTGAAATTTTTAGTGGCCTTCCGAAAATGAGATGAAAAGTCAGTTTGTCTGTTTGTTTGTTTGTCTGATTGTTTGTATCAAAGCGTTGATTTAGCTTAAAAGTTTGAATGAGGACTTGTTCCCGCTCAAAAATCTAGAAACGTTTGTTCTATGACTTTTTCGAAAAACCCCTAGTTTAGCGGGAAATCGCTAAAAGCCGCTAAAATTTAAACCCTCATAGCATCCAAACGATAGAAGCTACAGATGCGATCTATATATCGTTGCAAAGGTATTTTGAAGGGCTCTTAGGCATACCTTCAAAGTTTTTTTTTAAGTAAAAAGGTAAACGGCTACAGGTGAAACAAGGTATTTTTTTACACATTTTGGCGATTTAAGAAAAATCTACACATGAGATCACTTTAAAATATGTTATATGTTATAGGCAATTTGATTCCGCGTTTTTTGACACATAACACGTATCTGTCAAAATTCGTTTGGACAAGATATTACCTATTAACTGAATATACCTTTTACCTTTACACTTCTGCATGTACATATGCAGTATGTACACTGCTTGCAGCGTAATGCGGAAATAAACTGCTTGCAAGTAATGAATTCCTTTTTGCGGCAGATAAATCATTTTACAACCAAAAATATCGTTTGTTCTACAGCTTTTTCGAAAAATCGCTAGTTTAGCGGGAAATCGGTAAAAACCGCTAAAATTGAAACCCTCATAGCGTCCAAACGATAGAAGCTACAGATATGATCTATATTTCGTTGAAAAGGTATTTCAAAGGGCTCTTAGGCATACCTTCAACGTTTATTTTTTATTTAAAAAGGTATAATGAGAATAGGACAGCAGCTGCAAAGTGTCATAGCAGCCAGAGTTGAAGAGTGCTGATAGCTTTTGCGCTGGGCATGTGTGTTTGTAAAGGGGACCAGTGTTGCCAGACAGTTTGTTTTAGCTGTACAAACAATAAACAAAATTGACACAACTATAATGTCAAAAAATATTGCAATTTCAAAATTTCTGATGTCTTATTCAAAAACTTCTGATATCCCATAAAAAAAACCTCTTTACGAGGTAAAAGTCTAGTGACGAAAACATTTTCATGCCCCAAAATTTCTGATATCCAATTTTGTGACGAATAATATTAAGTTTTACACATAAATTATTTTAAACAAAATTTTTGCATTCGGCAAAACAGTGAGTTTTATTTGGTATTAGAATTGTGACATTTTAGCGCAATGTGCCGAGTGCAAAAATTTTGTTTAAAATAATTTAATTAAGTTGATTGATCGGTATATAGCTCGACCTGATCGGACAGTCATAGCAAATTTTCCATTCTTCCTGTGTATATATGCTAGTCGCCTTCGCACCCTTCGTGCTGCTTTCGTCACTAGCGCGGACTGCCGTCCGCAGTGATACATTTTTCTCAAATTAGTCGAAGAGTTCAACCCTCTGTCAAGGGCAAGAGCTTAACATTTACACATCATTAGATCGTCAGCTTACAGACGTATGTAAATTTCCTTGAAATGATATTACGAGTGTAAGTGAATTGCAGGGGAGACCCACTCGACAAATCGGTTGATTCAAGCTTACGTCAAGCATTTGTTGTGGACCTCCAAACAGTTGAAAGCCCGAAAGTTGTATACCCTTACTGTTTATAATAAAACGAGTATTACATTTATATTCTCTCTCTTAAAACACACAGTTATTATTTTTAAAGTAATCAGATGTTTTGTTTTCTTTTTTTTGCATAATTTATTTATTTTGATTCGTTTATTTATTAATTTATTTATTACTAAATTAATTAATTTTTTTAATTTATTTCTTTTTATATTTATTTATTTATTTATATATTTATTTATTTCATTTAAATTTTTTCTAATTTTTGTATTTATTTGTTTATTAATTTATTTATTTATATATTTATGTATTTATTTATCTATTTTTTTTTCGATTCAGTCCAAAAGCAGACGACGCAACATTTTAATTTAAAATTAAGAGAGAAAAAAAAGATGAAATTAGAAATAGATCTGAATGTTATTACTAAGGTGCATCTACGTTTATCTATATCTATACATGTTTGAAAGAACTTTAATTGATTTAAATTTCACTAATTTTGCATGCTTTTTGTGAATAAATGTCAAATGCAAATATTGTTAGATAAAGACTATTGAAAGGATTTATTCAATCAATCAATTAAGAATATTTTAAATTTTAATAATACATGGCTCAAAATTTTTGATTTCAAATATAAAGTGTAATTTAATTTAAAATATAATATTCAATTAATCAAACAATTTTTTGAGATAGTAATACATAATTAAATGTCTTAAAAAAATTCCCTGCGAGTGCATTAAAGATTCTTCCTAAAAATGTCTAAACTGTCACTTAATAATATCTTGTTATTATTAAAAAAAATACAAAAAATAAAAAGAAAGGGAAAACTCAGAGAATCTGAGGGGAAAACGCCATGTGCGCAATATTTGCATAAACCAATGACGATGACAATGTCTCATTCCAAGTGAATGCGCAGCAGACCCCGAACCAAACCAAACCGAAAGGATTTGCGGCTCAAGTACTTAGGACGGGATTCCCAATCCCCCCGCACTTCATTCCAACCCTTTTCTACAGAGAATAGAAACGAAGTTGAGATGAGAACGGCGACTTGTTGATGGGGGGTTGACCAAATGTGGCTGCAATGTGCATTCGATTTTGGTATTCTGATTTTAGCTGCTTCCCTTCTAACCAAATCGATTCCCATTTAAATATGTATTTTCAATAGATAAGCTAGCGTTGAGTTTGGCCAGCAGCAGCTTGTTAAGTGGCATGAAAAACAGATGCACAATCCAGCGCACATTCAATCACACACACACGCAGACACACATAATGCACTTAAACATGTCCGTGTGTGAGTTTGGTTTATATCTGATGAATGTGCGTCAATAAAGCGCACACAAACCATTTGAGTTCAGTTCAGTTCAATCACCAAATCGGCAATCGCCAATCGCCAAATAGCAAATCGGCCAAAATCACATGAGAGAAATAGTTTTGGCAAATCGAAAAACTTGATGCGTATTCCGTGTGGTCATCGTCCAAATTGTATAGCATAAATTGCGACGCAATTGTGTTGAATTGGGCAACGAATCGAATGTGAATACGAATACGAATACTCGTACTCGTATCGTAGTACTTCAGACTTCAATCGTATTCATGAGCACTAAATTGAAGTTTTGAATATGAGACATGCACTCGTGTACATATGAATAATGATTCCGATTTGACATATTCAGCTGTTTGAATATTAAATATGTAGACAGTCTAAATATACACACATTGCTTGGGGTTTATTTATATAGTAGTAGAAGCAAAAACCAACGGTGTTATCATCACTGTCATTGACAATGATTGAATGCTGGTTGCGGTTTGATTGGTGTGTTGATCCCTCCCTAAGCTCCCTATCTCTATCTCTATCTTTCGCTTTGCCCTTCTCTGTCTCTGATGAAGACATTGCCACCTTATACAAGTACTATGATGTTATGATGTCTGCTGTGGCCAAGGGTAGAAATCGAATGAAATTGAGACTGATATCCAAGTGTGTGAGTGTGTGTGAGTGACATGTGTGTGTGGGTAGCATCATGATAAATATGAACAGGTTCAGAAATTGGAGTGTGGGTTAAACGATAAGTTAATGAGGCAAACATAGAATGTTGTGGGAAAACATCAAGTTATACTATTAGTATGCAGCATAAGGTTAAGCTTAATACAACCCACTCAATTTAACTTTAAAACATGTATTATAAATAATAATTTTTTGTATTATTCATAATAATACATATTTAAGTACAACTTCAGGGGTCATTCAGTGATACTGCGAATCCAATACAGTAGTCATGGCTATAAGTATAGACAGAGTTAGGTATTAAATAAAGCTGAGCCTAAGGATACCAAATTTATTATAATAAGATTTTAGATAATATTTATAAGACTACCATCTCCCACTCAGGTTGATAGTTAGAGCTTATTTGTAAAATATATTATTTGCAGACTGCTTTCAATGCACTTTAAAAATGTTAAAAAAAAAACTGTTCACCAGCAAATTTATTCTTAATTTGTGTGAATTCTCCACTTCTAATATTTGAACAAGCGGGAAAGGCTCCACTATGGGATACCCATTACATTTATATTGCAAGTATAAAAAAAAAAGGCAAATACAAATTGTTGAATACTTCTAGGCGCATTACTTACTCCAGACTTAAATCATCCATTAATACCATTCTATTTGTCCGATCTTGTTGCGATTAGTCAGGATCCTAATATACTTTTAAAGGGTCGGAGATAACTTCTTCTCCCTGTTACATACTTTTGAATGAATAAAATATACCCTTTTAGTTATTTTTTAAGTAACGGGTATAAAAATATTAATTATTCATTTCACTAGTTAATCAACTTGACATGATTGACTACTACTAATTTGTCGATTACAAATGATTTATTACAATTGTATCGTTGCGTAAAAACTGTTATCGAATGTGACAGTTTCAGTTCTATTCTTTAATATTAACAACATATTTTTGCCTAGGCTTCATTTATAACGCTTATTTAGCATTTTAAGATATTGTATATAAATAATGTAAATAATCGGCTTTTTGTGTTTTTAACTGTCAATCCCATTGTAATGCATTGCCACACAACGGAACCCCTTTTAGCCATCTATATAATTAGAACTGATATTTTTCAGCTAAAGGGTTTGGCTTAGCATTTGTAATGATTAGAATTTATGAACTGGCCAGCTAACCAACTTGGTTAGTAGTGTCATAGCCAAACCCCTTTCTCGAATTTTGCAGTTTTATCCTCAACTATTTTACGCTACACACAACGTTAAACCTAAATGCTCATAAATCAAATGTAAAACTTTTGTTTTTAGTACGAGTATTCGAGTTTTTATCGCTCGCCAAGCAGACACTCTATAGTCATATGCAACCGTGTATATGTGTGTGTGTGTGTGTGAGTATGTTTTTTTTTTTTTTTATATTCTTTAATGAAGCATAGATAATAAGTACATATAAAACGATCTAAAGATATAACAAGTAGTGAGTTGAAAGATATAAAAGATAGATAAGGATGAAGAGAAGTGGAGAGAAAAGGGGCTTCGTCCGCTCCCGCGGGATTGGTCTATGGAGTTCTACTTCGCGGGGCGGTTGAAGACATGCTAAGCTCTTGGACCTAGTCGGCGGCTCTGCTCCTCTCTCGGCGGCGCAGCTCCCTCATTATGGTTGCTGCCATCCGTCCCACGGCATTCCAGTTCTCCTCATTTTTCAGCATGTGATCGACTATGTTGTCCGCGGTCAATTGATGTCCGTCTGCCCTCATTCTTCTTCGTAGTGGATCGAACAAGGGACACTCGAAAAAGGCGTGCTCGGCGTCGTCTACCACTTCGCCTAGACAATGGTCGCAATATGGACTTTCTGCGTGCTTAAAGCGATGGAGATACGCTCTAAAGCATCCATGTCCTGTCAACAGCTGACAGATGTAAAAATCGACTTGTCCATGGCGACGTTTGATCCATGGTCGAATGTCACTTATCAGACGCCGTGTCCAGCTACCATTTACGGAGCTTTGCCATCTTGCTTGCCACTGCAAGATTGTGGTTTCCCGTTGGGCTCTGCTTCCTGTTATTCCGCTGCATCGTTCCTCTGCTAAGAGATCCAGTGGGATCATTCCAGCAACGACGAGTGCTGCCGCTTCGGAGACAGTGCGAAAAGCACGAGCCACTCTTAAAGCGCATCGCCTGTACACGGCCTTGCAGTCCCGGCTGTACGAGGGTACGCTCATCGCTGGAGCCCAGATAGTGGATCCATACAGCAGGATTGAAGTAACCACTCCCGCTATGAGCTTTCTGCTTTGCTGCCTTGGACCTCTTGTATTTGCCATCATTCTGCTTATGGCATTGCTTGCGTGTGCTGCTTTGATGCTTGTGAGATGCAGGTGGTCTTTAAACTTTAGCCTGTGGTCTATCATTACTCCCAAATACTTGATTGCTGGCTTAGTCACAACCGTTGTGGCACCTATGCGGATTGTAGGATTTTGCGGCTTTTTCCTGCTGCTGATTAGGACGGCTTCAGTTTTATGTTCTGCGAGGCAGAGACCGTGATTTGTGAGCCAGGTGATGATGGCGTCAACGGCGGCGCTACAGCTGTCAGTCGCATCGGCTAGCAAGTTTTGGACTGTAATCAGCGCGATGTCATCAGCAAATCCAATGAGTGTGCATCCCTCTGGTAGATCAATTCGTAGGACTCCATCATACATGATGTTCCACAGCAATGGGCCAAGAACAGAGCCTTGTGGGACTCCTCCCGATATCTGGTAGAGTTTTCTACCATTTTCTGTCTCATACAGAAGAGTGCGATCCTCAAAGTAGCTGTGGATCAGCTGGATGAGATATTTCGAGACTCCCAATCTGCATAGAACCTGCAAGATTATCTCCCACTTGGCCGAATTGAAGGCATTTTTAACGTCTAGCGTGCAGACCAGGCAATATTGTTTTTGTGCTCGTGTGCCTTCAATAGCACGGCTCGCTATGCCTACGAGCTCGCCGATAGCATCAGTCGTGCTGCGATGCTTGCGAAAGCCGTATTGGTGTTCAGAAAGGCCACAACGGTTTTCTATTTCATTCTCCAGGCGGTTGCAGATTATCTTCTCCATGATCTTGCCCGTGGTGTCCAGCATGCAGAGTGGCCGGTATGAAGATGGGTCCTCTGAATTTTTCCCAGGCTTGGGTATAAGCACAAGCTTTTGTGTCTTCCATCTAAGTGGTATTGTGCGCTCCATGAGACACTTGTTAAACATGTTAACAAACACGTCGGTATGTGCAGCAATGATTGTCTTCAGGACGGCATTCGGTATCCCATCAGGACCTGGAGCTTTTCCTGGCTTGATTTTGGTTGCTATCTCTAATACCTCGCTCGCAGTTGCTTGGACTACGTCATCAGCAGCGTCCGGTAGATGGACTAGACAACTTAGTGGAGGTTGCTGGGGGAATAGGTGACTCACAATAGCTTCCAGTTGTACTGCGCAGGTTGGCATTGGCTGTTTGTGGAGTTTGCCCATAACCATTCTGTAGGCTGAACCAAACGGTTCAGCATCAGCTGCGTCGCAAAGCTCCTGGAAGCATCGTGTCTTGCTTTCTATGATTTTCGATCGTAATTTTCTGCGCTTGATTCTGAACTCCACCAGGTTGCTCTCGAAGGATGGTCTGCCCCTAGACCTCTGCAGTTTCCGTTTAGCCGCACAGCAGTCAGAGCGAGCTTTAGCGATCTCGTCATTCCACCATGGAACTGGTTTGCGCCAGCTTCCTCCACTGTACAATTCTGCCATCGATGCATCGCACGCCATCCTGATGCAGTCCGCAATTTTCTGAGCACAGCTGTTTGCATCACCCGTTGCCGAAATGGTCTGCACATTGGAGAGAAGTAAAGTTCTATTTAAGGTGTTCACTTTGTAACCCACATGGCGAGCAGGTTGTGTTCTCCTTGTGGTTATTCTGGTGCGTAGGTCCGTTATAATAGCGTTATGGTCACTATTGGTATAAATATCGGAGACCTGCCAAGCAGCATCCCGAGCTAGTGCAGGGCTGGCAAAAGTTAGATCAATAATTGATTCACGACCTGCCATGCTGAATGTACTTTGCGATCCGTTGTTTAGCAGACAAACATTTAGATGTGCAAATGCGTCCGCAAGAATTAGCCCTCGTTGGTTGTTTCGTTTGCTACCCCAATCCGTACACCATGCATTGAAATCTCCAGCAATTAGGATGGGAGATTTGCCCTGTGCGTCACCCACAACATCGTCAAGAGCAGCTTTGAACTCCTGAATCGGTACCCTGGGAGGCAGGTAGCAGCTGTAGATGAAAATGCCTCTTGCTTTGGCTCTCACAAACCATCGGTGCTGCAGTCTGTGGGTTAGTTGGCTTGGATGCTGGCCACAGCTCCAGATAGCTGCTCCACCGTCGTTACTCTGGTGCCAAACGCCATCGTGTTTTGCTTTGTAAGTGTCGCTCAGGATAGCGACATCGATGCTCCTTTCCTCGACTATTTTTGCCAGTAGGTCCTGGGCTGCACGGCAGTGGTTTATATTAAGCTGTAGTAACTTAATTTCTGCGGTTTCGAATGGCATCTAGATACCGCGGACACAGCTTACTCATTGTGCTGTGTGCCGTGTTCTTCTCTCCAGATCTTTTGCAGATAATGCAGGCAGCAGTCGAGCTGCAATCCTTCGCTGCGTGGTTCTCTCCTCCACAGTTAAAGCAGAGCTTGGTGGCGTCGAACTTGCTTCTGCATCTTGATGCTATGTGACCGAAGCTAAGACATTTAAAGCATCTTCGTGGTTCCACTTTAGCACGCAGGCGGCAGACTGCCCAACCAATTCTCATTTTGCCAAGGTTGAGAATGTGTTCGGCAATATCCTTGGGCAGGATCAGTGTGGCCGTCTGTGTGCCTTGGTAGGCCGGGCGAAGCTTAGGTGCAGCCTCAGAGCTTAGGTCGCAGTCTATGGCTTTAAAAACAGCTTCTAGGACGTCATCACTTGTTGTCCACTCAGCGATGTCGCGAATCTCAATTGTGACCTTGTCAGCGATGGCTTGGACTACTGCCTGATCGCCGATTGCTTCTTGGATAGCCTTTGTCAGCTTCCCTGTGGATTCATCGGAGGCCTTGTTCATTCGCAGAAGAATCTCGCCTGCTGCTGTGCGACGAATTCCAGATACATTATCCTTGAATTCCTGGATCGATACCTCGCTGTGGACGGCTTTAAGGACTTGTGCGTACGCATCCTTTTCTTTGCAACGTATCATTACTGCATCAGGTCTGCAGTTTTGATTCTTGGTCTGCTTTGTGCGTTTGCTGACTCTTTGCCATTTGGAGCTTTCAGCTTTGGATGGGTGCTGCATAATGTTCGGATCAGCAGAACGGAGATTTCCATTTTCCTGTGAGTTGGGTATAGGGCGTTCCATATTCCGGGCCATGGGAGACTCGTTGATATGTTCAGCTGATATTGGTGCCGCAGGAGGGGCGCAACTTGTCTTCTGGAGATGTGCAGATTCACAATTGGTGCATCTTTTTGTGTGCTTAGCATCCTTGGAGTCCCTCTCCAGTTGATCAGTCACTTGTTCCTGGATTTCCTTCATCCGCTTCATCATCTTCTTCATTTCCAGGTTAATGTGCCGGATAGCAGGCTTCTTATCCTCAACCATATAAATAATTTCGCCAAGGATGCCACCAAGTTCCATCATAAGTTCACTAGGTGATGTTGGTTGTGGTGTTTTGACGCTCTTGGGCTTCTTAGGGGGCGTTTTCCTTGTTATATTCGTGGGACTCTCTATTTCCCGGCCTCTTTTCGGTGTCTCATCTTTGTTGCCAGCATCAAAGACAAAGACTCCTTCGGCGATCCTCGGTGGCGCCGATGACGGGCCATGTGCACACGATGGCGGTGTTCGGGTCAACTTTTTCGATGTTGCAAACGCCTGCGCATCGATATATTCTCCATTCCCACCTGTATTGCCAGCTGCTCCAGCGGCCAGGATGGGCACCGCCAGAGCAGTGTTTGTTCGGCTAGACAGCGTCCTTAGTTGGATCGGATTCTCGCTTTAGATGTTCAATTTCCAAAACAAACAAAATTAAAATTGATAGTTTTAACTGAATTTAAGTTAAAAATATTCAAATTTTAATTTAAATTATCCGTTTGGCGCAAAAAAAAGTTGATTTTGTGAATCCGTTGGGGTGAAGCTCAATCTGGAGATGTTGTGTGCTCAAATTTAAACGATAATTTTGTATTTAAAATTTAATTTACAAAATCAAGTTTAAATTTGAATTATTGGCTTGGCGCGAAAGTTTGCAGAGTTGACCAACAGAAAGCTTGCTGATATGCAACTTTCGTGTGATCGAGATGCAGCCCTGCAGGTTGATTAGATCAGCTGGTTGGTTGGCGGCGTGATACGCAAGTTTTGTCCACAAAGTGCAAAGAAATCAAGGAAATTCAGCAATGTGAAAGCCAGGAAGTGAAAGAGAGAAAGAAAGAAAGCAGCAATTCACTGGCAGGCCTCCCCTCTCTTGTCACCGAACTGAAGCCCTTCAGAAGCCGCCTTTGGAATCCAAGATTGGTCACAGCACTCTCCAAGTGTTCCACCAAGCTCAGGTGAGCAATGTCAAGCCTCGACAGCGTTCCAGTTCACCTTTTTGTTAATCTTCCAGGAAAGATCACGCAGGAAAACAGTGTGAAAAGCTCAACTACACTAGAGCCACTTAAAAAAACACGACCGGCGCGTTCAAAAGAAAACTGTGTGTGTGTGTGTGTGTGTGTGCGTGTGTGTGTGCGAAATGTATTTAAATAAAAAGAAAACTTTTTTTAAATTGATATAATATGTGTTTATTTGTTTATTATTATGTGTGAGAGTATAGATCACTGGAATACACATCCATCTCATAATTATCGGAACTATGGCTATTATTATAATCATATAGACAGTCATGAACTGACTGTCGTATAACATTAATTAAAATCATAAAAGATATGCTTATTATAAGTATTAAAATTATTATAAACATAATATTAACAGCTAAAACCAGATTTGGTAAAACTGGTGTTTTGGTAAGATCGATATTATCGATTGAATCTGGTGCTTCTGCATCGCCTTCAACTGTTGTTATTGTTGTTGATGCTGCTACACATTCATCTGTTGTCATTGTTGTTGCTGCTTCTATACCTTCATCTGTTGTTATTGTTGTTGTTATTGCTGTTGTTGATGTTAAAACCACTGCATCGTCTTCAACTGTTGTTATTGTTGTTGGTGCTTCTGCACCTTCAGCCGTTGTTATTGTTGTTGTTGATGGTTCAACAACTTTCAATGTTGTTAAAACATAATTAACAAACAAACAAAAAATAAAAAATTTAACTGCATTCATTTTTCTTTTTTTTTTATATCTTTGTTTTATTGGCAAAAGCTTAAAACACACTGAGTTGCATTCGCTGTAGGGCTGTGGCTTTATATATCCACGATTTATACTATATCCCATAAAAAAAACCTCTTTACGAGGTAAAAGTCTAGTGACGAAAACATTTTCATGCCCCAAAATTTCTGATATCCAATTTTGTGACGAATAATATTAAGTTTTACACATAAATTATTTTAACCAAATGCTTTTCAACGATATATAGATCGCATCTGTAGCTTCTATCGTTTGGATGCTACGGGGGTTTCAATTTTAGCGGTTTTTAGCGATTTCCCGCTAAACTAGCGATTTTTCGAAAAAGTCGTAGAACAAACGTTTCTAGATTTTTGAGCGGGAACAAGTCCTCATTCAAATTTTTAAGCTAAAACAACGATTTGATCTATACAAACAAACAAACAAACAGACAGACTGACTTTTCATCTCGTTTTGAGAAGGGCACCAAAAATTTCAAAATAATTTATCTTTTGAACCAGTTGTCGGATTTTGATGA